>RJWJ010001252.1:0-141715 GCA_004363605.1 Indri indri | reverse complement strand
GTAATGGATATATTTTAAGATACATTGGATAAAATTTAGGGATAAAACTTTCATGATTTCTTTACTTGTAGTATATTAATGACATAGTTAAAACTTTTATCAATCGCATTAATTATAGTCAATCTGCACGTTATTGTTTCTTACATTCTTCTAACAAAATATAAAACGTTAGCTGCTAGACCTATTTCCTTTGATAGTATACTTTGATCTAATTAAGTATGTGATTCATCTCTTTAGAAGATGCATTCCAACAAATGTTTAGTTTCCTGTTTAATGTTTACCAAAATTATGTTATTCTCTTTTTTTACTAATTGTATGCAAATAAAAATTATAACTCAATCTAAAAGAAGTTTTTTTCTTTGTTTCTCACTTTGGTTGCAGGAAATCAAATCTAAAATTTTAATTTATGTACATATTTTTATTGTATATATTATAAATTAAGGTCATCAGTATTTTCAAGCATAAAAATACATTTTAAGCATAAGATAAGATATTCATGGAAGAAATAGAATAAGAAATAAGTTCAAAGAGTAAAATTTATAAATTTTACGGAGGAGCCTTTTCATGTCTTTTTAAAAATGGAAGGGAGCAGGTATCTGATTATTGTTGTATGTAGATGACAAAGGATACTTTCTTTGTAAAACTTTCTTTGTAAATGTCGATATTTGCAATATGTTAGGCATTGCATTCTTTATAACTATCTAAACTTACAATAAAAACTTTATATATCAACATAAGATATGGGAAAAGGTGTATACTTTTTCAAAATTCTTTTAAGAGGAGGGAAGCAAAACATTTAAAGAACACTGACATGTGGTCCTGGTGGTATCCTGAGGGATGAGGTGCAGTTCTATACCTTGGCCTCTCACTTGTTTCATTTCGGCCTATTGTGACTTATTACAGTTAATATGTGCAGGGTTCTCCACGGTTACAGATTATATGATTTAGTTTTAACTAAAGTAACCCTCACAAAAAGAATAAGTAGTTTGAAAATTTCTGGGAAGAAAACTGAGGATCAAGGATATTACCAAAGATTCAAAAACATGCAAGCGAACACAAAAATGACATAGCTGACACTTTGTTCAAGCCTTTCTTATCACATTACCAAGTAAGAACAATGATGATCTAATGATCAATTTTAACTCCTTTGAAACTCTCAAGAAAACAGCTTGAAATTTGAATTTATATAAACTGTTTTTAGGGCTTAAACTTTTTGTCCAGGGCCCCTGTTCTCCTCCACATGGGCTGTTACATATGGCGCTTCAGCTTCATAGCATGTTGGCCATGTTCTAAGAGAGAGAATACTGCCAGTCCTCATAAAATCTTAAGCCTGGAAGCGACATGATAAAGCTGAAAGGGGCTCAGCCCAGATTCAAGGGAGTGGAGAAGTAGTGTCTGCTTTTGGATGGGATGGGTACTAAAGAATTTGCCACCATCTTTAATCTCAGATTGTTGAATTTGGGAAAGTTAATTCTGCAAATCAGGAAGGGAAGATAGGTTGAAGGTTATTCCTAAGGACAGATTCTTCATATAATACTGCTTGTCTGACTTTCATAAAAAAAGAGGTTGTGCTTATTCTTCATGGCACAAATGGACATGCTACAGTAGAGTATCCACAGCCAGTCTTTCAGCACCATCCCTGTATTAGCTTTTCACTAATGTGCTTGTATTTAGTTCGTCTTGTCTTTTTATAAAAAGGTTTTTCAGTTTTCTTTGAAGCTTAAGGTGAAGAAGGTCTCCAGTAAGCCTTAAATTTAAATTCTTGGGTATGTCCTATGCCTTGATTGTTCTTCATGCCTTTGCAGGCCTGGGAACCAAAGCCCAGGTATTTGTTACTGCCACATGCTCTCAGAGCAAAACTGCCTTGGGAGTTTTGCTAATCCTTTTACCTCTGGGTTTAGACTTACCCCCAGATAATGGCCTGGAAGTTTTTTCCTGTTAGTGCTCTTAAGGTGATATAAAAATTTTATTTTGTGGAACTTATTATTTTCAATGTTAGGGCAGACCAGATTATCCTAGCTTGCCATTATTAGAAATAGGGTTTGTTTTTTCCCTTCAGCCAGTTTTTGTAATTTATATATTAAATAATTTTATAAATTCCATTTCATTTATATTCATCTATCCCACTTCAAATGTATTGGTATAAAGGTTTTCATTGCATTTATTTATATATAATATAATATATACTTGTTTGTAGAATATTAAATATAAATAGATATATATTTCTTTCAAATTCTATTTGTGGTTCTATGCCCTTTTTCTTTTTTTATGCCTGAAATTGACATATCCTTTACTGGTCAGTCTCTTTTCTTTTTTTAAAGAATTATTTTTGATTTTTAATCTAATATATTCTGTTTTAATGTTTACTGTTTCCTTTCTCATACCTTATTGCTTCATAATCTAGTTTTTGACCACCTCCTTGAATGTGTTTCCTAGAGCTCAATATTTCCTCCTTGCTTTGGCCTTACCACATCCTAAGCTACAGCTATTCAAACTACTTGTAGGCTCCTACATTATGTTCTTGTAATTCTTTCTCTTTCTGGCCATCTCTTTCTCGTCCTGGCAATCTCTGTTCATTCTTCAAGGATTCAGATCAAGAAGATTTTTGTTCAAAATGGAATAATGAACAGTATTGATACCTCTTCCATCTCCAGACTACTAAAATTGCTGAATAAAATACCATTCTAAGGTGTTGTATTAATACTAAAAGTGGGTACCAAGTCTCAAAGTGAAAAGAAAAGAAGAGAGAAACCATAGCCATAGCAGGAAATAAATAGGTATATAGCCTTTGGGGTCAGACTGTATTTGAATACATGGTCTGCTTCCTACTAGCTACTTGACCTTGACCAATTCAGGAAACCTCTTGAAGTTTCAGGTCCTCAACTGCATAAAGGAGGTAATACTTTGATACGTCAGTTGTTAGAAGTTGTTGATACCTAGAGTTGTTGGAAAATCAAATAATATAATAGATAGATAGTATTTAGAATGGTGGGTGGGATATAAAAGCCCTCAATAAATATTAGCCACTTATAATTATTGGTATTCTTATTAGTTTTGAAGAGGACTATGGTTGGAATTATCACTGTATTGATCTTTTCACTGTCATCTTGGTTTTTTAAAAATAAATCTTTTCTGATGGAGAAAGTGTTTCAGCTCTACTCACTTTCCCATGACTAGGTCACAGTTTTATTTTATTTATCATGTATTCTTCTAGGTTTGTGTCTTGAGGTATGCTTCTTCATTTTAGTATAGGTGAAATCTTATATTTTTTACTTTTTATTTATGTCAATGATGGTGATGGTAAATACTTCTTAAAATTGTGCCTCATGTTCTTCTGTTAGAGTAAGTTCTTAGAGGATAGAGATTTTTCTTTTTTCTTTTATACTTCTTTTAACGCTGGATAACATGTTAATGAATTTAATTATGTCTTAATGTAAGTCATCTAGTGTTTTGTAGTTAAAGCTTTTGTAATAGTTAAGTTTGAAAGCTCTTAGTAACTATTTTTATTTTTTAATGGACTTCTAAAAAATATTTTCTTTTAAACCAACTTTAGTGGTAATAGGTAATATTTATATTATTAACCTTCTCCTTTTTCACTCTTATAGTTCGGAAATTTTAGCATTCAGATGCCAGGAATGCAGATGCAAATGGGACAACCAGTGCCGGGAACAGGTCCAGACATGCTCCCCGGTGGGTACTTTGGGTACCCAGCATATTCAGCTGGTTATTCCTCAGATGCTGAACCCATGTGGACTTACTTCACTACTGTTGCTGGACAGGTGAGATGCTTAATTTATTGCACAAATAGTAATTTTTAAAAATTTACTGTTATTTAAAAGAAATGTCAATTATTTTACTTAGTGTATCATTTTAAATGTGTATAAAATTTGTATTTTAAACTTAGACTAATTTTTTCCAGAGATCAAAAATGAGGATAGTCATAATTATTTCATTTTTAAAAGTCTGTTAGGCCAGGTACAATGGCTCACATCTCTAATCCTAGCACTTTGAGAGGAGGCCAAGGTGGGAAGATTGCTTGAGGCCAGTTAAAGACCAGCCTGAGCAACATAGTGAGACCCCATCTTTATAAAAAATAGAAAAATTAGCCAGGCCTGGTGGCACACACCTGTAGTCCCAGTTACTCTGGAGGCTGTGGCAGGATGATCACTAGAGCCCAGGAGTTTGAGGTTGCAGTGAACTGTGATGACGCCATTGTACTCTAGCCCAGGCAACAGAGTGAGACCCTGTCTCAAAAAAAAAAATCTGTCAGGATGACGTCTGACATGTTGATTTGACTAAAAGAGGAAACAGATTTTTTTATAATGGGAAAATCTGGTTCTTTCTAAGCTAGTATGCTTCCCTTGCTGACTTTATTCTATAAGGTGCTCCTTTTACTAGTAATTAAATACTTCACCAAAACTTGGAATATTATCTTCTTTTGAATTACCTTTTTTCCTATCACTTAAATCTTTTTATTTCCTTCACTGTGTTTGACATTTAGAAGCATCATACTTTCCTTGAGTAATTGTTAATGCAAAGCTAAGTGTATTTAGTCTGAATGCCCTTGATGAGAATTGGAAATATGAGGGAAGGTAAGAGATTTTTTGAAAAATTAGTATTCCAAGGAACAATATTTTCAACTTGGACATCAATCACATTAAAAAAAAGTTTCAGTTAAAACCCCTAAGTATGTCAAACAGTGTGATAGGAAATCATTTCAAAACATCGTAAATTTAAGTTGAGAGTTACATTTTTTCCACAGGTGAAGTTATGTCATTTATAGTAATTTTGATTTTATATAGTTGATAAATTTTCTAAACAGATTATCAAAATAATCATGTTGGGATTTATTTTTCTATTTTTAATTAAAAATTAAAGGAAACATTATATTAATGGCACAGTATATATTAGCATGTTATCAGTTTCTGATAAATTTGAACAAATATTTAAAAGGCTGACTTTATTATAACCAACAGGAAAGTGTGAGCTTGCCAATTCAGGTACATGAATTCTGTGGGTGAATTGTTAGTGATAATATGTGATTACTGTGGTCAGGTGAAGTTTTTTCTTTTTGCTCCTACATATCTATAACACTATGCCACAATTTATTCTTTTTAATACAATTTTATATACATTATTTTATGTGAAATTGCAAGTGAAATTAAGGAAGTAGAGTATGTATTATACCCATTTGTGTGAGTTATTAGTTGCATTTAACATAAAAGAAGTAGTGAGTAAATATTTGAGATCCGAAAGAATGCAGTATTATAAATGTCAATTTCTTCCAAATTAATTAATAAAAAATATAGCATTATATGAATCAAATTCCTAAAGGGTTTTTTTTTTTTTTTTGGCACTCTCTGAAGTGATTCCAAAGTTTATCTGATAGACCGTGTCATTGAGAATAAAAATTAAATCATAAAATATAAGCGAATAATAATAGTCATATTTATAACAGTATGGTCCTAATGAAAAATCAATATACAGGCGTTCCCAAAAGTCACCATACATAGGGAAAATGGGAAGTTGTAGCTAAATGTACCTTTATTTACAAAATATTCATTACAAAATTTTATAAAAGTTGTCCTTTGTATGGAGACAAAAAAGGAGGAAAAATGTTTGGAGGAAAAATTTTGAATTCTTGATCAGAGAGCTCACATATCACCGTTTTGCTAGGGTCCGGTACTAGTTTCTTGCTTTGTTTGGGGAGGTCATAGTTCCCTGTTTGATGTTGCTTCTGGTGGATTACGTCTATGTCTTTGCATTGAAGGATTAAGTTATTTATTCCTGCCTTGTTTTGGTTTTTATTGGGTATGTTTGCGTAGAGATTCTTTGTAATTTACCTGTTGAAGTTATTTTTTTCTTCTGCTAGGTCATTGCTTCTTTTCCGTCACTAGATGGCGCCTTAAACCCAGGTTTGCCTAGCTCATGTAAATGATTGGGATATCCATTACCTTTACTGGGACGCTGCCTGTCCCAGTGGGAGAGATCCCAAAGGGGATATCGCAGCAGCGTGGAAAGCCTGGCTAGGGGTTCATGCCCAGTGGACCTGTGGAACGTATCTTTTATAGCATAGTGCTGTTGAACAGCCACTTTGATTTGACATTTCCTTTGGCTGAGTTACAGAGCAGAGTTTCCAGGGCTGGTGCTGTTAGTCCCACCTCCCCTCTTTGTCTCTGGCTGTCCTCAGGGATATTTCTTCCTTTGGGTACTCATGAATGCTTCCCGTGGGTGACGCATGGACAGGTTCCTTGCCAGGTGTCCCAAGATGATGGAGAAGCTGTTTGTCCACCTTGATCTCCCTTTTTCCAGTGTAGAAACTGAGAGTCCAGGGAAATTTTCCCCACGCTTGGTGCTGGGCAGATAAGGGGGAGGGGTGTTACGGACATAGAAATCCAATTCTCTTGGCATTTTCCAGGAATTTTTTCTCTTCTCTGTGGCCTGGGAACTGACTCATTCTCATATTTGAGTTCTGGGATATTACTGGTGATAATCTTGGCACTGTATAATTGTTTTTGGTTTTCTGTTTGGGGGGAAGTGAAGCCAGCTTGGGTCTACACCATCATTTTTGAACCGGAAGTATCAAGACTCTAAAAATAAATTTAGAACCTCCTCCTATTCCATACATCAGCATTAATTCCAGATATATTAGGGAATTAAAAAGAAGATATATTGATGTTTTTCTCCTACTGTCAAAATAAATGTGTCTTTTATTGCCACTTTATAGTGTATTGTAGCATCTGTGTTTTTCATACAAAATTTCTTAGAAGACTAGTGAACTAAGGTAGTTGTAGGTATTAATGAGACATTTGGGAGCACTGTCTTCTTAAGGTGTATATTTTGTTTTTGATATATTTCATTTGTATACTTAAAAATTTAGGGGGAAAATGAAAGCTTTTCTGTATCTATGGAATACAGTGGGTTGGTGCATGGAAACTGTGGGCCAGAGAGGATTCAGAAAAAGAGATCTGCATGTAAGTCACCTTGAGGAAGTTGGGGCAGAGTAACAAAAGGTAGATTTGTAATTTGTGGATGGTTCTGGGAGAGACTTGCTGGTAAAACAGATCAGGAAAAGGTAAAGAATAGGGTAGAATGGAGATTCAAATATCGGAGTAATGGACAGAGACAGAAATTTACTCTTGAGTTTTACTTAGTCTCTCTTATAATGGTCAAGAAGGATTTTGAAGTAAGTAGAATTTCATAGAACTTTGATAACATTTTTCATTCATTATTCATTCACTTGAGTGTTCACTGGGTCTCTCATGCTTTTCAAGGAATAGAGGACATACATTGGATTATATATGGCAACATTCTGTTTTGGCTACCCTAATTCCATATGCAACCTCCTTTTCCCTTTTCTTCTGTGGTAAATACTGGAAAACCATAATACACATCATTCCAGACACGTTTGTAGCTACTGAAGGTAGCCGTGTGCCATAGGACCAACTATTGACATCTACATGCACTTTCTTTGGGATGCCTTTCTTTTCCAAATATGAAAAGTGTTGCTGGGAACAAGCTTTAGCTCTTTTTGCTCTTTCATTCTTCCTACCTGGAAAGGAGACTTGAGGTGTGGAGGTTCAGAAGCCATATTGTGACTTTGAGGCAGTAAGCTTGAGATAAAGGCCTATGGATGGGGAATGTAGAAAAATGTAGAGATTGATGGCGTCTTCAAGTTGTCATACAGCCCTGTTCTGTCTAGCCCTAGACTTCTTGTATAAAACAATAAACCCTTATTGGTTTAAGCCTCTTCAATATTATTTCCTGTTTTTTTGCAGCTAAATGCAATCCTGTTACATTCATTATGCCATTCTTATTGTAAGGAACTGTTAAGTGGTATAATACTGGGAATAAGTTGGTTATCTCTATTTGCCTCTACAATAAATCCGTTTTATAAAATTACAGTTTAAAACATAAGAAATGGACATATACATTTGAAGACTTTTTATTTCTGAACTATTTCAGCATTATAATTGTCAGCAATAAATTTGCTCTGTTTGTACTATTTGATAGTTCCCTTAAATTTCTCGGTCTTGTGTTCTTGAATAAACTCCCTTGTCATATACTCTATTACACGTCAGGTAGGTATTAAGAATATGTTAGTCATTCGATAAATGTTTTAACTATACCATTTTCAATTTTTAGTCTAAATATTTAGCCTACATTCTTTAATATGTTGAGTTCTACCTAGCTTTGAGGGATCAGGTATAATATTAGACTTACACATTCTGGGTCTAGAATTCCAACTACTGAACTCACATCTACATCTGTATTCTTTTATGGTGGGACTCATAATTAAGGATGCTGGGTAAGAAATGTCCAATTAAAGATTTCTACAGTGCTCATATTTATAGGATGAAGTTTTCTAAACAGTAGTGATGTAGTGATTAGTTGATTTGGGTAAATTCTGGTTTTTTGCCTTTAAACACACCCACCCACCCACACACATGCATCTCAATAATAACCCATTTATTTAGTTTTTTTTGGAGACAGTCTCACTCTGTCACCCTGTCTTGAGTGCAGTGGCATCATCATAGCTCACTGTAACCTCAAACTCCTGGGCTCAAGCCATCCTCCTGTCTAAGCCTCCCAAGTAGCTGGGACTACAGGTGCACACCGCCACACCTGTCTAATTTTTTCTATTTTTAGTAGAGACGGGATCTCACACTTGCTCAGGCTGGTCTCAAACTCCTGAGCTCAAGTGATCTTCCCACCTCAGCCTCCCAGAGTGCTAGGATTACAGATGGGAGCCACCATGCCCTGCCAATACCAATGCTTTTAACCTTAGCGTTTACACTGCTTCCACTTTTCTACACAGCAACTCTGTGAGGAAGGAATGATAATACTTTTGTAGATAGAGAAATAAGTGGAAACTCAGATTGAGTAACTGAACAAATAGGACTTGAACTTGGTTATCATGTCAGGCCCATCAGCCTAACCAATAGCAATTGATTTTTTATTATCTACCTGAGGCTCTTGTTATTTAATTAGACAATGCAGGCCAGACACAGTGGCTCACATCTGTAATCCTAGCACTCTGTGAGGCCGAGGCAGGAGGATCACTTGAGGTCAGGAGTTCAAGACCAGCCTGAGCAAGAGTGAGACCTTGTCTCTACCAAAAAGAGAAAAAATTAGCCAGGTGTGGTGGTGTGCACCTGTAGTCCCAGCTACTTGGGAGGCTGAGGCAGGAAGATCGCTTGAGCCCAGGAGTTTGAGGTTGCTGTGAGCTATGGTGACATCACTGTACTCTTCAGGATGATAGTGAGACTCTGTCTCAAAAAAAAAAAAAAAAAAGAAAGGAAAAAGAAAATGCAGTTTTCTACTACTAATGCTCCCTAATTTAGTTGAGGGCAGTCAACTATATAGTTTATCTGATTATTAGCTTCAACTATAGGTAAAGAAATCCACAAAGGTCACTTGGATTTTCTCCATATGGTTTAGGAAGACATTGCTTATTTGTCAGTCAATTAAGATAACATGTTTTCCTAAATGTATGAGGTAGTATACTAGGAGAATGCTTTCCAACAGCAATGAATAACTTACAGGAAAGCTGTCGTGTCTGCTTTCCTAACTCCAAAAATTCTGTACAAACCACCTATAAAATAGTTTCATTAATTATATTAGATTTTAGATTTTTAAATGTAATCTATACTTGAGTGAGAAATTCTAATATTTTCAACCTTTTGAAGTAGTGAGTGAACATGGCCACAAACTGTCAGATATGTTAGCCAAACAGCTAATTTCTTTGTAGTAAATATGGTGCTTTGGGCCTGGGAATGCAA
Organism: Indri indri; assembly: GCA_004363605.1. Classification (NCBI taxonomy): domain Eukaryota; kingdom Metazoa; phylum Chordata; class Mammalia; order Primates; family Indriidae; genus Indri; species Indri indri. The sequence continues at coordinate 131,933 of RJWJ010001252.1, read as the reverse complement.
AGATGAATGAAACTCAGACACTGACTTAGAAGATCTCTGCCTAGTAAGGGAGATAGGACATGTAGGAAATGATAACAATAGAGAGAAAGAAGTGCTAAAAGTGAATAGGTAAAGATTATATAATAACAACAGCAAGAGCATCTTCTGGACTTTGTACTTAGTCTCTTTGCCTAGAACAGTCCTGTCCAAGATAAATATAATGCAAGCCACAAATGCAAACCACATATATATTTTTAAAGTTTCAAGTAGCATATTTTAAAAAGTAAAAAGAAACAGGTGAAATTAATTTTAATAAGATATTTTATTTAACCCAATATATAAAAAATACTAACATTTTATTCAACATGTAATCAACATAAAATTATTAATTATATTTAACTTTTTTGTTACTAAATATTTGAAATCTAATGTATGTTTTATTCTTACAGAGCATCTCTATTTGGTCTAGCTCCATGGACTACATGGCTAACGTATGGGACAGATGGAGTCTAGAACATTCTTCCCTCACATATCAGCATAGCTTCCTCCTTCACTTTCTTCAGATCTTTCTCAACTTTATCTCATCAGTGAGGCTTTCCTTCACCATCTCTATGTATTAGCACTTACGTCCTCATGCTCCTCACAGCGCTCCTGCCCACACACTCTATCACCTTTACCCTGCTGTTATTTTTTTCTTACCATCTAACGTAACTTTTTCTTTATTATCACTCTTCCGCAACTAAAATGGAAGATCTGTAAAGGCAAGGATTTTGTTTTGCACACTGTTTGATACCTAGTGCATCTAATGAATGGTATTTGCATGTAGAAGGCTGTTCAGTAAATTTTAAATCAGTGAATTTCTTAACATGCTTGTTTTAATGACTCCTCTATAAAAATAATTTTTTCTTATATGAATTTGTTCTAAAATTGTTGATTTTTGTTGGCTGCTTTTTGAAGATTTCTTTTAGATTTCTCCATATATTTTGGAATTTTGGTTTATAAAGTTATTTTAAGTGGAGTTTTTATGTATTTTCTCCTTCCCTCTTTCTGTTCCCTTCCATGTCATTTCTCCCTCTCCCCAAGTCACCTTTCACTAACTAGTGGTTTTGTGATCATTCCCACCTGGATTGTGTTCAGGATAGAGTTCATGGTAGCTCAGGGCTTCTGCCCTATGTCGATACTGCAGATCCCATCAGCAAGTGAGGAGCAACTTAGTTTAACATTCTAGTTCTGCTTTCTAAGCTTTCTGCTTCTCAGAAGTGTTATCTTCAGGCAGAAGTTAGCAGTATATTTTGTTAGTTTCATTTGGTTTGATTTTGCTTCCTTCGGTAAGTACAGGGCCCCATTCCGCTTCCTGGATTCAAGCAATGAGACAAATCCCAATGTCACATGAAGTCCTCAAAAGCAAATTCTTGCCCCTACTGCAGATCTGCTCTCCCTCTACTTCCTAGTTTTTGCTTTTACATAATGCACCCAAATACACTGTAGTGTTGGAATTTCATACATATAATTTAGCTTCACATATTTTTATTCAGTAAAAATAGAAACGGTTTTTATAAAGCTAAATGGGCTTCACATATATTTAGAGAAATAAATATGTCTTTCTTTTATAATAATTTTCCTTCTTAGTTGCCATTGAAGATCCACTAACCTAAACTCTTAGCATAACCTGTAAGTACTGTCATATTGCTAAGTGACTTAAGGTCAGGCTGGAATAAGGCAAATAAATGGGAGACTTGCCTTGGATGCAAAATTTAAGATGATTTTTAAAAACTCAGTAACCACTGAGATAAGTAATGCTTTAATGTGATATTTTGAAAAATCAAAATTAGTACCAAAAAATCAGCGATGACCAATATATTCGATTTTTAAATATAGAATGTGACCCTGTGCTTGCACCACTCACCTCATTTGCCTCACCATGATATCAACCCTACTTAAGTCTGTGAAGCCCATTCAGCTTGTGTGACCATTTTATATTTGTAGTATATTAAAATATGGACCAGTTTGCTTATCATATTTTAGTCTGCTTGTTTTTAGAAAGTAAACCCAAGTATTTAGTATAATAACTTGAGGGAGAAGATTTTATATTTCCATAACTTGACATATCTATCATAAAAGTTTCAAAAGATGAAGGATTTATAAAAGATCAGCGCTTAAACTGCTCTGGGACCGTTTGTGGAGTTCCATGAAAAATTTCCTGAGTTTTATAGTTTTATAGCATTTAATTCTCAACTCTGACAAAATAATAAACTTAGTTTTTCATAGGAAGAACACACATTTACTTCTGAAGTGCAAGACATGTAAGCAAACTGTCATCCACTTTGTGTCCATGCAGAGCAGCCGTAAAGGAGGCTTGGGCCATTGCAGATAAATGAGCAGACAGAAATTTGGCACATGGAGTTTAAAGTTCTGTTGTATTCTGTGGAAGAAGAAATGTAAGATGTATTTCTTAGTTTCCATTCCACTCGAAAAAAGTTAATGGAGATGATACAATAATTCTTATAGTCTTTAACTCAAATTGATAATGACTTTTTCTGTGTATCTTTTGAGCCAGCAATTTTTTCAGTTTGCTTTCTCTATAAACTTTGTTCTTTCTCTACAAAAGAGTCTTTGTATCCTTCAAGGTTTCTTCTTCTGTGTCTTTCTGGAAGTGTAGAATTTAGAGAAATGTTCTCTGTGGGCTAAGTGTATTTTTGTATGAAATGTTACAGAATAAGCTTATACTTGAGCAGAAAATAGCATCAGACCATGCATGATTGATTTCCCTTCATTTTAATGGGATTGGTCTAGTTTTAGTAAATTCAAATTTCTCTTTTCTAGAAAGTTTCGAGTTTGAGGCTGTTGTCTACACAGTGCATTCTTTTTATAAAAGAGAATAAAAAGATGAAGCTTAGTAATTCTTATTTATTTAATCTTCGGGTAGAATACCATTTTCCCACTTCAGAGTTGAGGAAAAAAAAATTATAAACATGTTACCCTCAGTGTACTAGAAGGTATTTTTTAAATTAAAAAGAGAAAAAAAATCATTTCATACCTTTGCTTCTGTTTTAATAATTTGTAAAAGATATCTTTTAAAATCTAGTCTGACAACATCTGACATTTGTGTTCATCATTTCACTGAGGTGGATATTGACAGTGGCAGCTATCAGACTTACTGATAAGGTGTTTTACTATTGATTTCTGCTTGGGACTTGTTAGAAGTGTATTCATAGTTTTTAAACAAGTTGTGATACATAATAATGGTTTGAAACACTTGCTTTAGGACTTAACAATAGGGAGGTAGGTAATTGTTGGTTAAATAAAACATGCTAAAAAATCCCTCTTAAAGTCTTTGTAATATGAGAAAAAAATGTCTAACCTATCCACCAATCTAAAAATATGGCTAATTTTTTTAAAGTATAATTTTCTAACTACAGAATTTAAAATTTAGTAAGCAAGATGTTAAAAATATATGTGACAGAGAAAGGAGCACTTAGGCACTTTTGGGTAGGGAATACTATATGGATCGTCTATTGAGAAGAGCACTTCTCAGTATTTTTTAAATTCCTGTTGGAACCACTGCAGTTTTTCTAAGGGGTTCCTTGCCAAAGATCCTTTAGAATGTGAGTGTTTATTTCTTGAAGTAGTTTGTACAAGTTTTTTTTCTTGGGTTTCTTATGAAGAATGTGTTTTAAATTTGCCTCCTTGACACTTCCTTATAGCTGCTATTTTATATTTGTGCCATGAATGTGGTGTTTCCAAGTGAATTACTTCATGTTTTTGTAGAAAATGGGATGTGGTACTGAAATGAGAATATTCAGCCTATTTCATTTCTATTGTGATTTCTTGTTTGCATTAAAAAATTATATTTCCATATTAAGTTCAAACAAGAATGTTTGGGCAATAAGTAGAAGAATAGCAACAAAATATAGGGGTATTCTAAAATATTGCTGGAGTAACAGGGTGGGGAGAAGATATCTTCCCCTTCCAGTTAATGCTTCAGTATTCATATAAATAATCTCTGAAACTGACATTAGTAGGGAAGTTTTTGAGACTTTTGTGAACACATTTTAGGCATTTTTCTATTTTAAGTAGAGGTACGGTGACTCTTACAAGATATTATTTTGAATTATTATAGAACAGGATGATTGTGCTATTTTTCATAAGTAGAAGAAATTATTTGTGTTGTATGATGTTTAGTAATACACCTTTGTTGTCAATAAGTTATCTCTAGAATTTTGTAGTTGATTACAGAGTAATGTTTTAAAGAATGCATATTTCTTGATTGGCCTAGAACAGTCAATTAACATTTTAATATGCTTTTATACAACTGAACATTAAATCAGGCTGTAATTATTTTTAAACAGGATGGTGAAGTGGATGCTGAAGAACTTCAGAGATGTTTGACGCAGTCTGGAATTAGCGAAACTTATTCTCGTGAGTTTTTTTTTTTTTTGCCTCTTGTTGAAATTGGAGTAGGAAATTCATTTTCTAACCTTTTTGTTCCCATACTTAAAATATTAAAAGAATTGATCACAGTTATACATGCACAGAGTTTAAAGACTCAAATAATTCTGCAAAACTTGTTATGAAAATAACTGTTCATTGTACATTGCTGTCTCCCCAACACAAACCATGGAGGAGGCGTTTTTCATCTCTTTTTAGCTGATTCTTTTGAAATTTCCTTCCAAATTTCAAGATAGCATGTTTTTATCACTATTGATGTTCAGTTTTAATGATTATCAATTGATTTCCTGCTATGGCAGGTGAGAATTTAACTTTCTTTCAACCTTAAACTCACCCCTATCCATGCAGTCTGCACAGAAACACTTCCCACCCTCCCATCCTTCCAGAGTAGTTACGTAGTAGTTTTGGTTAGGTAAATCAGTCTTTGTCTTATTTGTAGTATCTAAATGCTGTTCATAGCTGGTCTTGTGATAATGTATGATTACTTTTACTTTTTATTTAACCTTTTGCTTTTCCTGAAATTAATAATTGTCAAGTATTATTTTCTCATCATGCTGGAGCTTTCTGATACGTTCTGTTTTCTGTGCTCAGCTGACATGCTGGCATTCCTTCACCATCATTCTGGAGCTGTCTTTCCCCTCTCTTGGGTTAGATCTCCCCTTTTACTCCATTTCTGGTTGTCCTCTTTTTTAAAATTCATTTTCTTATTTTAATGAAATATATCATTCAATTTCTTAATAAAAAAGGGCATGGGAGGTAAATTTTTGAGACCTCTTGCGGTGTCTGAAAATGTGTTCATTCTACCTTCGCAATTGATTTGGCCTGGTCTAGATTTCTAGGTTACGAATAATTTTTACATAGAACTTTAAAGGGATTGCCCCATTGTTTTTAGCTCCCATCATTGCTTTATCTTTCTGTTTCCTGCCTGTATGTGATTTGTTTTTTGTCTCTGGAAACTTGCGAGATCTTTTTCCTTAGTATTTTGAAATTTCACAGTGAAGTGCCTGGTTGTATTCTGTGGGAAACTCAGTGGGCTCAGTCTGGAAACTCTTTTGCTTTAGTTCTGGGAAATTTTCTTCAGTGATGTTTTCTCTGTTTTCTTTCTCTGGAATGCCTTTTGTTCGACTATGTTTTTTTCTCTTCTGTCTTTTCTATCTCTTTTTTTCTGTACTTTTTGGGAAATTTCCTTGACTCCATTATATTGGAGCTTTCATTCCCACGATTGTGTTTCTAAAATCCAGGAGCTTCTGTTCCGTTTTTATAAATTTGATGTCTCTGCTTATCTCTCTGAGACTATTAATATATATTTTTTAAGTTTTATCTTTTTGTATAATGTTAGTTTTCTCCAAACGGGTTTTTCTCCCCATTCTGTTTGTTTTGATTGTCTTTCATGTTAGGTGCTTTTCTCAGTTGTCTGATGATCCTTTGTTGCTCATATTTAACTAAAATGCTGATTAGAAGCTCTGAGATCATGGTTAGGTGTTGATCGTGGGATTCAGAATGTGATGGTTTGACCAGGCAGTTTTGTCTTGGAACTCTGGGTGTCAGTGTATGTCAGTATATTTGGGGATTTCCTTGCAGGCTGATTTTTCAGTTGATCTTCTGTCTAGAAAGGAAGAGAGATGGACCCTGCGGGTTGTCAAATCTTTTGTAAATTGTCATTTAATTGCCTTGTTGTTAGTGGATAGCCTTATCTCAACTGTGCCTCGTATCCTACAGTTCACAGACCTCTCCAGAGAGTAAAATTCCAGACTACTGCAGGGGGCGCAGGGGAAAGTAGATATGGCAGCCACCAAACTGAATTAAGGCAGGGAGGGGATTTGGGGCTTTAAATGCTCCTTAAATAGACAGCCAGCCAATCCTTCTGTTTTTAGCTCTACTTTTACACCCATTTTCAGAAGTACTGCTGATTCTTAGGCACTTAGAGTCTTTTCCAAGATAACTAGATTGTTTCCCTGCTTTTCTCATTACAAGTTCAGGAATCCGTTTTTATTGGGTCTAGGTTACTTAACTTTTCAACTTGCAAAATTTTGTTCCTTTGTTTTCTCTCTCATTTTCTATTTCTCTAAAGGTTTATGCCTTAAAAATCAGTTTACTGGTCATTCTAATAGGCTGTGGGGAGGAAGTGAAAATCCGTTAACTTTCTTGAAAAGTGTCTCGCCACTCATGTCAAAAATATTTCATCTATACATGTACAATCCTATTCTAAGATTGAAGATCTGCTTATTTGCTGATTCAATTTTAGCCATTTATTATCATCAATTCAGATTCTCCTACCTTATGAAAATATGCCAAGATAACTTTAAGCAAAACATATTATTTACTTGTTAAAAAGATGAATACCATTTCAGAAATTTCTCGTGTAACTCCTGACCTTGATAGTTTTTTTACAAAGGAGCATTGGGCACCAATCTTGATGGTTTCACTTATTAATTAGCTTTATAAACTTGGAAAACTGTCTTTCTGGGCATCGGTTTCTTCATTTGTAAAATCAGGACTATTACATGCTTGGAATGTTTTTATGAAATTATGTAACACACACTGCCTGACTCATAGCAAGTACAAACTCAGCCTCCTGAGTAGCTAGGACTATAGGTGTGCTCCACCATGCCCAGCTAATTTTTTAATTTTTTTGTGGAGATAAGGTCTTTCTTTGTTTCCTAGGCTAGTTTCAAACTCCTAGCCTCAAGTGATCCTCCTTCCTTGGCCTCCCAAAGTGCTGGGATTACAGGCCTGAGCCACCATGCCTAGTCTATGACTGCTTATTTAATTACTTTAATCCCCTCACTAGATGTGAATAGTTTGAAGGCAGTAATTTCTTTTAGTCATTTTTTTTTTAACAATGGGTGCTTAACATTCAATAAATATGTGTTGATTATGGTGATTTGTATATTTTGGGGAGTTTTTAAATGTTCTGTTTTGAAAATAGATATTGTCATAATTTCATATAGATAAAATTGGACAGACTGCAATTTAAATATTGAATATGTTTTACAGCCTTCAGTTTGGAAACCTGCAGAATTATGATTGCCATGTTGGATGTATCCTTGAGTAAAAATAGAAAATACTAAAATATAGAGTAATTGCTGTCTGAATATTAAGCCAGTTGTTAGTTTTAAATGACCATAGGATACTAGAGTATTCAAAGTACTTTAAGATCCTGTTTGAATTCCAGACTTTCTTATTTTTACACAGAAATCTATTCATATGCCGAGTTTGGCTAACTGCAGAGGCATACTTAATTTTTAGTCAATGATTTGGAGTTTTGAGTCAGATCTCTCAGGTATCAAAATTTATTTTTATTAATAAAACTATCAGAGAGATTACACAGGAAAAATGGGATTTAATGAATTCAAAGAGCTTTGGGCAGCTCTTAGTGCCTGGAAGCAAAACTTCATGACTATTGATCAAGACCGAAGTGGCACAGTAGAGCATCATGAATTGAGTCAAGCCATTGCTGTTATGGGTAAGAATATTAAAATTCTTTAGAATCTATAAAGCTCATCTTTGTTCTTTAATTAGATTAATCTTAGTTGCTTCAAGTTATTAGTAATAAAGGGATATATTTTTTCACCAGCACTTCCCTAGTTTGGCTTCGAGGTTGTCAAAGACCTTAACAAAACTATTTTAGTCACAGTTTTTTCAAAAGATGATCTTTCATACGGGTATACATTCTGACTTTCCTCTGTTGAGTATATTTAAATTTATTTCTCCAGTTGTTAATACTCACCACTTCTATTGTATTTTTTATAACTTGGCAGGATCTCTAATTTGGGAGCAAAGCCTTGTTTTAATCAGTCACAAGTCTCTATATGACAGTTCAGCTTATCAGCAGTAAAAAAACATATTTTCTGTTTTTGTTTTTTTCTTACATAGTACAGAACACATAGTAGGTACCAAAATATCTCACAATGGAAAGTTTGCATTTTAGAATATTTTATTTAAATTTTTTTTTTTTATTTTATTTTTTGAGACAGAGTCTTGCTCTGTTGTCTGGGCTAGAGTGCTGTGGCATCAGCCTAGCTCACAGCAATCTTAAACTCCTGGGCTCAAGATATCCTCCTGCCTCAGCCTCCCAGGTAGCTGGGACTACAGGCACGTGCCACCAATGCCCTAATTTTTTCCTATTTTTTAGTAGAGACAGGGTCTCGCTCTTGCTCAGGCTGCTCTCGAACTCCTGAGCTCAAGTGATCCTCCTGCCTCGGCCTCCCGGAGTGCTAGGATTACGGGTGTGAACCACCGCACCTGGCCCTGCATTTTAGAATATTTCAAAAGAATTTAACTTTATCATCATGACTCTGATAAGCTAAAGTTCTTGGTGTACTTTCTTTCAAAAAGTGAAAATATACAATGGTGTTTATTTTGCTTACAGTTAATGCACTTTTAAGTAGCTTTCTTAATTGTTTTTACCCTTGTGATTTTAGTTACATTGATTTCTAAACAAAATACATTTGTACAAAAATTAATTTTTTGTAAGTTAAAATCTGAACTAAATGGGCTTATCTCAAATTACAATTTAAAGAAGTTAAACAAGTGACCTTTTTTTGTTTTGTTTTATAGACAGTTTAGTAGTTAGGAACAGTCTCGGCCATATAAACATGTATGGTTCAATTATAGAACCTTAATACCTAATGGATTAAACTTGGTCTTTAATTCAGCCTAATGTTGGAAAATTAGTAAAGTCTTTTGCAAAGAAGAAAACCTCCAAAGAGAGTTCAAATGGGCAGTTGAATGTAAGAAAGAGGCATTCCAGATTATTCAAACTTAAGATCTTTAGATATATTTACAAATATTCAAATTATTGAGAATACTGTGGGACAATCTTAGGAATTTTATTAATACCACATCTGGAGTATAACTGTCTAATCGAAAGCTCAAATTACATTTGCATATAAATTATATTCGTTCACATGTTTTAATACTTCTCTCAATTTATACCTTTAATTTGATTTACTTTTAGCTAGTTTCCTGGGTTACAATTATATTATCATTACATATAGAATTTTCTCTTACTGCATTTATTTTTATTGTTTTCACCTTTGTATGGATTAGTGTTATTTGTCCAAATTTGTGAATCCAGTAATGTATAGGCAATAATACTAGGCCAGCTTTCTCCATAGTAAAGTGTACATATCTCATTAAATGTATAGGGCCATCTATAAGGGTACAGCAAATAGAATATATAATTTATTGTTCTCTTCATTTTAATCTCATTCTTCTTAAATTTTAAAATTTATGTATATTTTAAAATGTAAGTAATCAAACAGAAAAACACGTATAGAATTTAAAACTAAGTTAAAACATATATACTTGAAGTGGATGATCAAAAACTTATTACTGATAGAAGTACACAATCAGAAGACGGGACTAGAACAAAGAACCAAGGAAATTAGTGAAATAGTAAGGAGGCTGTGGTTATAATTACAGTGTGTGAAGAAACAGAACATAGGACAAAATGGATAACATTTTTCTATTTCTTCCCCTTTTGAGTAACCATGTTGATCTTCAAATTTTCTGTAGCTATAAAAGACACTTTAAAGTAATATATTCAGCAGGAAATGTAGGATTTGAATGATAGCAAATCACTAATAATCTTTGCTTTGATATTCTTTAAGAACTCTAAAAAAGTTAAAGAATTAAAGTATTCTTTAATAAGCGTTAAAACTTATGAAATACCCTAGATATCATTTTACAATCAAAATAGATGATAAATTCATAAGAACATATTTCTTTTCTTTAGCTTTCACTTTATTACAAAGCTAGAATTATAATATTTATGTAACACTTAACAGCGTTAAGAATTGAAGCCTTTGATCGATTTCAATATTAATGTGTTTTGTTTCTAATATATATTTTTGTCAAATATCATTCGAAAGTTTATTTTACAACTTCATTAATAAGAAAGCAATCTTGCAGTGTTCTTACGATATTTAGTTTTAGAAGTTTTAATTTATCAATCTCTTTTTTTAGGTTATAGATTGAGTCCTCAAACATTAACTGCTATTGTTAAACGTTATAGCAAGAATGGCAGAATCTTCTTTGATGATTATGTTGCTTGCTGTGTAAAGCTTCGAGCATTGACAGGTATTGAACATTTAAAATTGGGTACAGTGTTATGTCACTATTTTTCTTGAAAAGTGCCTTTCATTTTCTTTAGCAAATTTATAATGTGTTTTTCTTCCCTTTATTCACTATTAAATCTAATTAATTTTAAGGCTTTAAACATTTAGGAATATAAATAGTGAAAAATTGTTATATCTCAGTTTTGGCATGTTTTCTTTATATCTCAGTTACTGGGATATTAAATCACTTAAGATTTAATTGAATGTGAAATTATTCATTTTTTTATACCTGGGGACACCAAATATTTGAAACTATATATTTTAAATTATAATAAAAATAATTTCTTTGTTTAAAGATTTCTTTAGAAAAAGAGACCACTTACAGCAAGGATTTGTGAATTTCATATATGAAGATGTGAGTATTCTGCTTCACGTTTTTGATATTTAGATGTGTTCTTAGTTGTCAAAAAAATTTAAGTGATCTCAGGTACCAATACTGTAAATAATTTATTTTATAGGCCATATTCTTTTTCTATATTTTTCATCTTAATGCAAATATAAGATTCAGTATTGGTATAAATACCAAACCAATTTGACTTTATATTAAATCTAAATATACTTCTAAATTTTATTACAGGTTTTTTGGCAGTTCATCTTTCAAATCATTTTTAAGAGCCAAAACTATCAGTATTTTAATAAAGAATAGTTTACTTGTGGCACTTTTTTCTGAGAGAGAGAGAAAATTTTACTCTATGGCAGATTATAAAGCTGTTCATTTCTCATTTCAAATGGTTGCTATTATAACCTGATTCCAGTTTGTTTTTTTTTTTTTTTGCTTGAAACCATAGGAAAGTTGTATTTTACATATACTTTAATGTTTCAAGGTTTTTGTTTTGTTTTTGTTATATTTATTGATGAAAGTTCTGTGACTTAGGTCAACATTACCCTAAAAGTATGTATTAGCCTGAATTACAAGCCTTGGAAACTCTTAAAGTTTCTTATCTTATGAAAATGCTTTTATGGAATACAATTAATTAAAAATAATTGCAAACCATTTGATTGTTGCCGGATGATAATTTTACCTGTGTGTTAGTTTCTGCAGGGTGCTATGGCAATTTGAATGTTTAGAATTCGAAAGCTGAAGAAATACTGTGAATTCTTTTGTTTGGAAGAAATGAACTGGACTATTTTAAATTAAAACTTCTGGAGCTTTTCCATGTTCTTCCTACCTGTTACATCTCTTCCCATTCTTTGTGCTTTTACTTTGGCATATAGTTCAAAGCAATAAAAGAGCTTTTTTTTTTTTTTAATTTGGGATATTACTGCTTTTGGAAAAGTTATTCATTTTACCAATATCTGCATATTGTCATAAAATACTGATATATGATTAATTGATATAAATACTTCTTAGCCTTAATTTTTAACAATATACATTTAGAGGATATGCTTAAAAGATAGATAGATTGCACAAGAAGCCAAATGATGAAAGCTCAGATCAAACTAATTTATACTTACCTGAAGGTTATAAATTATATTTTTAAATTTTGTTTGTGGTTGTTGATGTTTGAGGGTCAGCTAGAAGGGAAAGCCTGAATTTTGTGCCATGTTTGTAATACGGTTTGTTCCTTGATCACATAATCAGAGAATAGAAACTTACTGGACTTTGCCTGTGGAGAAGAAAATTATAGGTCCTAAAAATGTATCCTATGTTGAATCTGTAGTGAAATAAGACTACAAGACGCATTGTTTTTCCTAATTTATTTTTTGTAGTATATATTTTTCTTCAGTACGTTTTATTGTCTTTGCTGAAAAAAACTTTTTAATAAACATAGCTTTTCTGTCTGTACTCTTTCATTGGTGAAGACATAATTAACTTAAAATGGCATCTTTCTCTAAATCTAGATTTTTTTGTAAATGACACATATTTCTAATGAAATGTCAACATTTAAATTCATTATTTTTACATTGTTTGTATGTAATGTCAAGTGTTTACAAAGTTAAAAAATTAAGTAATTTTAAGTAATCACTCTACTTAAATGTTCAGAAATTTTACATTTGAATTATTAGACTTCTAGCTAGTGGTTTTGGCATTAGTAAAGCAATAAATATTTTGAGTGAATCTGTGTAATGTGGGGTATCGATCATGGTAGGCAGCACAGCAACATTTCTGAGTGGTATTAATATTACTATGGAAAATGCTAAGTCTAATCATCAGGTCCTTAGCATTTAAGATCCCTGGTATAAGATTTTATAATTAATTTAGCTTCTTTCTTGAAAAATACCCCAAGTTTTTCTTACACTTCAACTGAATATCTTCCAGCCTAAAAGTGAATGACACAATTTTAATATGACTAGTGACCAAATTAATATATGGTTTTTATAAAATCCTGTATTTCTTATTGGATGGAGGATAGATGGCAATATCTTGAACAAAACATTACAGAATTTTAAATCAGCTGTCACTTTTAAAAATCCTGGAAAGGAAGTAATATATAGTCATTTTAACACTGATAATTTTAGCTATTTTGCTGTGAAATTTACTTGGTCAGTTTTATAAGAATGTGTGAATAAATAATCCATATAATTTTGTCCTCTGGCTGGGTTTTTTTTTTTTTCATGAACATATATTTGATAATGTGAGAAGACACTGAGCTGTTTAAAAAACCAGAATTCTAATTAGAAGTGTTGTAGGAAAAAGCAAATGCAAACACATTGTGGGTCATTCGTGTGGCATAGTGGTGATAACGTGACTCAGCAACCTGGGATCCTAACATCCAGATTATAGATGGTCAAGCCACTGAACTATTCTGAGGTCAATGATGATAATCTCCCTTACTTGGAGGCTCATAGTTGAGGTAAAACTTTAAAAATTACATATGATATTATTCATACAAGTTTCTGCCACATGACACTTTGTTTTAGAACTCTTTCTACACTCCTCTAATTTATTCTTTTTTAACACATTGACTGCCACACTAGAAAAAAATATTTTTTCCTTGGGACCGCGGTGTTTTATCATGAAAATAGAATAAAAACTTTGAAAACAAAATGATCCTTTCTAATTCAATGAAAATTTTGTTATTTTTTATTGTTTTCTGTGTGACTTATATGCTCCCAAGGTAAAGAGACATGTGAGTTATATATACTTTGCGAGCCTCTGGGCTCAAAACTAGAATGAGTTAAACACAACTCACATGGCAGTTAATGTGTTGAAGATGTCCCAACGAGGCTTATGGAGAAGGAGTTTCCATAGCCAAACAAAATTTAGCAATTCTCACCTTCCTCAGTGAACTTGATAATGTATGTTAGCATGTGAAAACCCAAGGTTCGTAAAATCATGTTTAATTTTATTTGACCTAGTGCTTTCCAAACTTTTTGACCACAGACCCCTTTTTCTAGTAAAACTAGCATTCCATGTGGACCCAACTTAATTGTCAAGCAGTTCTTTGGCAGTTTACATTAAATAGACTGTCTTATAAAACTATTAGGCATAGAGAATATTTTTTCAGGATTTTAATATTGAAATGCAGTTTTTTTGATGCTTTAGAAATAATTGATATAAACAGACATTTGTTACTAAAGATTAAATAGTTTTATGATGCACATGACTGCAATGTGAATATAATGTGGTAGTTTGTATTGGTTAACTCATGCCCCAGTTTTCTTACAGTGTAAATTATTTACTAATGTACACTTTTAATGTATAAGTGCTTTTATTTATACAGTAAACATGTTTCCATGTCATTTTGAGAATTTTTTTAATAAACATTCAAATAGCTTGCTGTAAAGTTTTGTATCATACAAAATTTGTTACATACATATCGTGAGATGCTTCAGTTCAAATAACAGTGCAGTAATTCACCTATATCTAAAAGACTGTCAAACGATTAAATTTCAGGTATTGCACTTCTATTTTGAGTGGCAGTTTACACATTTTAAATTATGTCAAGGCAAAAGCAATCAATACTGTGGGAACCTTAATTTGGTCCACCTTAAATGTAATTTCAAGGATTGCTCATTTTATCTATTTAACCATGCATCCAGGAAAAAAAAAAATGTAATCAACTTATATGTTTGTTTCCACAAAAGGCATTTACCCTGGAAGAAAATAGGATTTGTTAATTTAGTTTAAAATCTATGCAATTAAAAAAATAACAAAAAAATAAATTTGTGTTTATTTCTTTAAGTAAAATATACAAATCAAATTCACTTGTAACCTATGGCATTACTAAACTGGATAAACAAATACTCTTTGACAGAAATGTGCTTTTCTTTTTTCTTTTATATTTGACAAACTCATAAATGATATGTTTTCCTCTACTTCTTTATAGCAGTTTTCTGGGAAATTAATAGGAATAAATTTGTAAATATCTGGTAAATTAAATCTGATAAGTAAAATCTAAGACTTCTTTAAGGTTAGCATATTCTTTCTCTTAAACTTTAAATGCGGCCATGGGTGTTTTATAACTTTGATATTTATATCAAAAGATCCTGATTTTTTGTCTTAGTCATTTACATCATGAATTAAGCACTTTCAAATAAATACATAATGCTAAGGTATCATCTAAGAGTAGGTCTAGAGTTTATACATAGTATTAGATGATACCAATAAAAAATATTTAGAACTTCTGTTATTGATGAATGTAGACAGGATTTTAAATGAATGCTGTCCAGGCATTTTGTAGTCTAGAATAGGGTTATAATGTCACATATGTCCATGAATTAAATTGTTCCTATAATTTAGAATACTGACCATAAGACTACTTTCCAGCAAAGCATTGGGAAACTCGGGAAATATTTCTGTCTGACTCACTATCAGCTCATTATTTGAATGCTGGGAAATCTTGTGCTTTTAATCATTTCCCGCCATATCCCTTTCTAGTTGTTTTTTAAAATATATTTTTTTAGGCATATAAAGAAAGAGTCTTACATACTTAATATTTCTTTTATCCAAGTAGCTTGGTAATATGCAGCTTTATGTATTATTTTGCCAGCATTCAAAACTCAGGTGTGCTTCTCTATATCTGAATATATAGTAAGTAGACATTGGCAACACTTCTGCATCACTATGATGTACTATGCAGTTAGAGAATGAATAGGGTTTTTGCCTGTGTGCTGTTGTGTTTTCTGGTGTACTCCTGCTGTAACATCAGAGCTGGTGGCAATTTGGAAAGCCTATAGGAAGTGAAAATTGGCCTAGATCATCATTTAATAGCTATGTTGAAAGACACATATGCCAGGAATAATTAGTTCTTAATTCTGATACATGGTGGGGGAATTCCAACCTTTTCCCTTCACCATTAAAATGTAAATATGTACGGATACATGCAGTCATTTGCATTTTAGTTGATTATATTACTTACATTTTATTTTGCTATGATTACTGAAATTTCAAAGGATAACCTGAACAATGCTAGTATGAGTGTTTCAAAAACATGCTAATCAAAGATTCATGGTTTTTTGAAAGTTATAGGCCATTTTAAAATGATTTTAGGATTTGCTGAACTTTTAGATGCATATTTAATTTCCCATAGATATCTAAATATAGTATCCTCAAATTTATCTTATGGAAAGAGATAATTATCTAATGGCAAATTTAAAAATATTTAGCCTTTTCATACTTGGATTCTCATTTTCTGATTGGCCTCACTTATAGATATTTATACAATGTTTTCTGTTATCTGTATTTGGTTTGGTTTTTCATTTATCACATAGAGAAATGTTCTCTTGGTTTTTTAAATCTTAAAAAGGAAGACTGGGGAGTCTAAGCCCCTAAACAGACTATAATCAGACCTTAGTTTAGTACATGCCACATTATGATCAACAAATTTTATTTAAAAATTTTCTTTGAAGGCTGTTTGATTTTTTTTTCTTAAAAATAATAGAGAAGCAACAGGGTGGAACCTTAAGAAAGTATGAAACTAAGGCAAAAGAAAGTAGTATCTGGATATTGTCATTCTTAGTTAATAAAATAAATCAAGCATAATTAATAAAAAAAGTTATTTCGCACATAACTTAAAGCCTGTTTAGCCATCAGAAATTTTAAATAAGCAATAAATGTTTTAGTCAATTACTATTGTGGTCTTGACAGGCAATAATAAATTAACTGTTTTTATGTTTCTTTAATGCTTTTTACCACTCAGTCAGGCTTACTAGTGTCCTGATGGAACTCAGTAAAACTGTAGCACTGTTACAATTATGTGATTTCATGAAATACATCAGCACCACCATGCCTATGGCTAGTACTGTACCTAGTAAAATGTTGGAAATAGTTGGCTTCTCTAGTAATAAAGTATCCTAGCTAGCTAATGAGATTTACTTTCTTTTTCCCCAAAATAATTTCTTTTATAAATTCTTGGATTTTTCATGTATAAATAGATCAGAAATTATATGCTTCATTCTTAAATTATGTATATATACTATATTTTCAATACAACTTGTACACTTCTTTGAGCTACCAAAAGTTTGCAACCATTTTTACATGAAATTTACATTTTTCTTATTTACAGTTATCCATAGGTTATTGCAAAACTAGTTGTGCAAGTAGATTACACTGTCAATACCACATACCAATGTTTGAAGAAAATATTTGCTAAAAAATAAATATTTCTGCACAGAATATTTCAAAAGCATCATGATTTCATGCTACATTATGTGCATAAAGACTAGGAAGTAGTTAATATGTGTTTTGGTAGATCATTTCATTTTGTTTAAAGCATTCCAAGGTACTACTTAGCCAGATGTGAGTGAACTGCTTTATATCAGATGACTGACAGTTTCAAGTGATTACACACGCTCTTTTTAAAAATATATTATTCTTTAACTGGCAGACATTCTGATACAATATATTTTTCCATCAAAATTATAAAATGCAAATTTCAGCTAAAAAGAGGTAATGTCCCTTTAATTGAAATACGCAGTTGCCTAGGAGATAAAAAACTAGGGATTCCTCAATATTTTTATCTTATTTCTTCAACATTTGGAGGAAGGGTGCCATATCATTTCAATGCTATTATAATTATAATGGCATTTGAGGAGACTATATGGAGGAGTTAATTATAAGATTACTGATCCTTGAATTTTACTCCAAATAAGGATGATGAAAATGGTGTGGAATTTTCTTATATACTCAAACACTTAACATATGTCAGTACAAAAATAATACAGTTTAAATGCTAACAGTTCTGATTATTTTCAATATAAAAATAACAATATACAACAGGAAGTACAAAGAATATAGGTTAAACATAGTGCTTAGAACCACAGGTGTATTAATTATTTTGCATCTTTTAAAATACAAATTAACTAATGGAAGTTACAGATGTCATGACTACAATTTAGGAATTCATCTGATTTTTAACATTAGTTTTTCAAGAACAACCATGTTAATACTGCCACTTCTCATAATAAATAATATTTTCTTGGTAGCATTTCTGTAATAATTCTTCCTATTCTCATTTAAAACTTTGGTTACAATTGGCAGAGCAAATGAAATTGGTCAATTGATTGTATGGTTCTGTGTTCTTATCGTTGCATTTCTGCGCATGTTTTATTCTATTCCTGGTAATATTAATTTTAAATAACTTCTTATTATTCATCTCTCCCAACCTCCACTTAATAGTTTATATAAATAAGCCTTGTGGTAATTTCTTTCCATGTTTTCAGTTATTAATAACTCATGTTTTCCTGTGAATTTTCTGCATTTGATATTAAAGCAAATTTTATTTGTACCACAAGAGCATATGATGAATTATTCTAAGCTTGGGCACTGATCAATCGCAATACCTAATACTTTGCACTTAAGACACAATCTTCTAGTTTGTAAAAGTTTAACATCACTTCATGATAAGTTAAACAGAACCACAAGAAAATAGCTTTGAATGAGAATACTTGGGTGAGAGAGAGAGGGGGAAGCCATTGCATACCTAGAAAACAACTGCAATGCAAATGTATAATTTTATGGCTGTTGGACAAAGGCAATATTTGAGAAATATCAGGGTGCTACAGCAGAGGAAGCTTCTGCAGCAGTGGCGTTCTCCTGTTCCAAGCAACGAGATCTTTGGGAGGTATGTGAAAATCACTTTATAGATTTTTGTTACGGAGTGTTACTGTGGTGAGGGTTGGGTAGAGGAAAGGGCATTGGTGCTCCTGCACTACCACCGTAATACCACTGTCTTTGTGACGATGCACAAGTCGCACAATGATCTTACAGTTTTACTGCGCTTTACGGTTTACAAAGCAATTCCGCATACGCATTTATCTTTCAGAGGATCCTCAACACAACCCTTCAAGATATATCAGATGTTACCTCTATTTTTATAGTTTTGGATACTGGGGCTCACTGAGGGTTTATCCCAAGAGTAAATAGAGAAGATAGGATTTGAATTTAGGTTTACCATATTGAATCCTTTGCCATTTCCACCATTCCACACAAAAGCTAAGTCAGACCTGTATAATGTATCCGTGCAATGAGGGAGCGGCCTAGGGGCCTGAACTGAACCACTACAACTGTAAAATTCTATTTTCTGTAAAAATAGAAAGTGAATTTACTTTCAAAATAGTATTTTGTAAATGTACTTTCGAATATCCATTTGGGGATTATATCACAGATCTAAAGAGGGTCTTCCACAGTCAGCCAGCCTTTATAGAATACATTCAAGTAGTACTGAATTTGACAGATCACGTTTACATACTTGGCATTTAACATCGATTCTGAGGAGAAATGTTTGTATAAAGAGATTCATACTCTCACGGTTATCATTGTGAATAGTATTACTTTAAAGCTATAAGCCAAATAGTGCAAAATACAATTAAGAGAGAGAAAACAACAGCTACACTTAGGTTTTTCTGAATCAAAAACTTTAGTCTTAGTAACAGCTATTAAGTTGGAGACATAGCACATTGTGCAGAAGCTAAATTGTGGGAAATTGTTTGTCTTCCTGATTGTTTTTAATGTCCTGTTTCTGGATGAGAAACAAAGAATCCAGCATTTTTTGAGCACCTACTGTATACCAGGCACTTTGCTATATTTTATCTCATTTCCTCCTCAAGCTTCTGTGAGTCAGGTACCATTATCTCATTTTTACAGATTCAGGAAAAAGAATCTCAGAGGGGTTAATTAGTTTCCTCAGGGTCACAAAGCTGTTAATATGAAAGAACTCATCTCATGTTGGGACCCAAGTTGTTCTGACTATAAAACCTATGCTTACTCTTCTATGGTGATTCTCAAATTTTTAGTGTCCATAAGGATCATGTGAAGGAGGGCTTGTTAAAAGGTGATGGCTGAATCCCCACCCCAAAGTCTCTGAGTTAGTAGATCTGGGGTGGTGCCCAAGAATATGCATTTCTAACAAGTTCCCAGGTGATGCTAGTACTGTTAGCTTGAGCACTACACTTCAGGACCACTGTTCTGCATCAACCAGTCTTCCAAATGGCTATTTGAACTCACAAGATATAGACCATAAAAATATGATTAGAAACCTAGTAACATTTTATTTTTTGGAAATTTATAAAAATTTTGATTTGTAATGAGAAATCTTACATATAGATCTACTTTTGGTTTTACCCATGGATAGGCAATTTAAAGACTCCACTATATTAAGTTATAAATCAATGTTGTGATTCATTTCTAATAATTGATTGATTTACTGAATCCCTTTGTTTAAAAAAATGAAAAGCATTCAGAGGAAAGATACTGTTGTTAAATAATAATAATTTTAGAAATGGTGATGAGACAATAAATTTTATCCTTAGATAATACATGATGGGATTTGGATAAGGACATTGTTTTCCTAGGCATTTTGAAACCATTGCTAAAGGTCAACCTTGGAAAGGACCTTATAAGCAGCTCTTATACACACATATTAAACCAGACTCCAAATGCCAGTTGGCCCTGACCTAGTTTCCACATCTCCTGACTACAGGACTAGGAAAGTTCAGCTCTGATGACCAACATATTATAGTGGACTTAAGAAATTATGTTGTCCTAGAGCTGCCCTCTTCCTTCCCGTGTGTGTTGAATGAGTGATTATTAATTTAAAAACCCTGCAAGAACATTGCTTCAGCATGTTTTATTTCTGGTTTTCTCAACTAATTAAAGAATGTGACTCTGCTACAGGGTAAAATGCTTCTTAAGTTTCAGCTCTTTGCCCAGCAATTAATAACAGCAGGAGATCATCTAATCCAAACAAACTTTAGATGTTAGATGACATTTTATTTAGACCAGGGGACCAGGTAACATTGCTTTTAGGAGGAAAGCAAAAGGTGTTATGTTAGTGCTTTTAATTACCTAGAAGGAAAGCATTTGCTACACTGCAATTATGATTGGCTGCAGCAGTTAGACCTGGCCTTCAGCAGGCTCCCTAGATGGAGGGGCCAGACTGTTTTTGCCGCAGCCAGTGGGGAAGGCGATGGAGCATTTAGGCATTAGATCTTTGGCTGGAGCAGGGGGATGAATTTTGTACGGCAAGATAATTGCTTTGGTCATCTATAAGTCAGTTTAACCATTGAGTCTTCTGACATTTATGCCTAACTGCATCTTTATATTGCTCAGGCTCTTTTAAAGCTAATATCCTATAGGAAGGAACCTTCCTAATCCTGTCCAATTCTCTGAGAATTAAGATTTTAATATCAAGCAATTATTTTGTGTCAAGGAATTAAGAAGAAAAAAGGTTTGCGTTGTGCCAGAATTTATACAAACTGGATGCTTGCATGCCATTCCCTATCTTTTCATTCCTTCATGCTCAGTTTTTATTAAGAAGTATAAATAGAAGCTTTTTGTGGAAGGCTGAATTTTATGCATGTCATACCAAATGTTGCAGCTGAGGCATTCACTAATCAAACAATCAGATCTCAATTCCTCACCTGCCAAATCCTCTCTGCCTACAAATCAACAGTCTCTGGTGAATTCATTCTGAATGTTCCTGGAATTTAGGCTGGCAATCCTCATGAAATTTGTTGCAGCTGCAAAAAATTTGTCCCAATATGGAAATAAAAATCCCTAAATAGTCCTCTGAATTAGAGTTAGCCATTTATGGGACTGTCTCCCCTGCTAGGCATCCATTAAATGTTTGTTGAATGAGAAAGTGAAAGTATCAGCCCCTACGTTTGTATGTGCATAACACTAAATGATTTTGGAAACTGGTTTTAATTATTACACTTTTGTTGAATTGACTGGTATTTGAGCAGTCATGTTTTGGTTTTTCAAAAATTAAGCAGGAATAAGAACATGTTCATGTTTACAGATTGCCTCCCAGATAGATTATCAATTTATGTGACTAGTTAAAAATATATAGGGAACAATTTAAGGTCACTTTAATCACATCTTAAAGAGTGCAATAGTTTTTGTAAATTTAAATAAATTGCTTGCATCTGAAGCTGATTAATAAATTAGTTCAAAGGTAAAGGGTAAAGTAATAGATTGTATTTCTATCCTTCAGGATAGAAATTAAATTAATCCATTTAATAATATGCACAGATAAAATGTTTTTTTTAAGCTATATGTGAATGTAAGAATTAGTAAAGGATTAAGAAATTTCAACAAACTTTAAAATTTTTGTTCAGAGGAAAAGATATAATAGATCAGTCCATAATAATTTTAAAATTGTAAAAATAAGATTTCCTAACTAAAACTTGACTAATTGAAATCTTAAATTAACTTGTAATTTTTTTCTTCACCCTAATTTTATGACATATGTGTCCCTCCCCCCAAAAAACCAAAACCCAACACTTGAAGATATTTTAATTGGAAGATATAGTACATTGATTCTGGAGTCAATATATATCCATCCGAATTGATATGTAATAGATTTGCACTTAATCTTTGATTAGCAAAATTGTTTGAATAAGTAAACAAAACTGAAATTTTACTGCTGGTTTGTGTATTTCCTCTGTAGGCATATTGTTTTTCTACAGCAGGAATTAGGAAACCATAGAACAACATACACTTAATGGAAGCAGTTTTGCTATGCAAATCCACTGAAATTGCACATTTTTTGAAAACTTATGTGTCCACTATTTTGATCAAGTTCAGGATTGCTCTAAAATATGAACCAGAAGAAAGCTGTGGAAATCAGTTCAACTTTGTCAGTTCTTAAGGAGACCATCCCCCTGCTCTCCCCAGAAAAAAAGCAAAATTAGAGAAACTCTTTTTTAAGCCTTCAAGGAAATGTGCCAGTGGGAAATATTTTATATGATTTATGAATGTAATTAGTGACGGAATTTTATATAGAAAGACCTTTTGTTCTCGTTAATGTCAGCCTATATTCATATATTTGGAGGTGGCTTCCTATACTGTCTGAGATATGTAACTCTTAAACTTTGTGGGTTTTTTTCAGTGTGGAGGAAGGAATGTAATTAACTATAAACATCTCGGTAGAGAAGGATATCTGTTCTCAAAAGTGACTAAGTTCCCTTTATCCCTCTGAACTTCCATGAGTTGAGGATCATTTGAATCTGAGTTGCATTCATGAACCGTTTTATCCCTTGGTTTCTTATTTGCTTGGAAGGCATTTTCATAACAAAGTACTGGTTTAAGAAAAGCAATAAATAGGACTCTCCATGCAAGAGAAATTGGAGTTTCCTAACATGCACATGATTTAAAAATAAAAATAAAAAATAAGGTGCCTTGAGATGCTGGCAGTTTTAACATTTGGAACCAAAAGTTCTTATGTATATTTACATCCTAACTGCTCAATATTACCTTACAAGCATCAATTTAGGAAAATATACAGTACTTTTGCATATAATGGTACCTTGTGAGCCCCTGAGTCAAGTAGAGAGGATTTAAATACAAAAAGGAAAACAGCCATTAAAAGCACTTACATTGTATGTGGAGTAAATAGTACAAAATGATTATTTCCCGGGAAGTCCAGGATCAGAAACATGCCTATGAAGACCCAAGATTCCTACAGTGCTTAGGGATGACTCTGGCAAAGAAGGGTGCCTAATTGGATGAAGGTAAGTTTTTCTTTGCCGAGGGTGAAGCTCTAAAGAGAGATCACTGTCTTGTTTTAAAAGTGAAGTCAAGTTGTCTTCTGAAGCTGTGTTCAGATGCACCCCACTTGAGAGGGATTCTTTGGATTTAAGTTTAGATTTTTCAAGGTCTAGAAATTCAGGACACTGATAAAAAGAGAAGAAAACAGGTTTTTATAATTCATATTGATAGTCATTGAAAATTACACTCATGAAATCTGAATGTGTTTTCTTTCCCCTTAATCTGTATTTTATGAGTGGTTTTAGCCAACATTTCCCTCCTACGATGAGTCAAGACATTGGAGATCAATTATCAGATCAGTTATCAGTTTAGATAATCCCAAACAACCATTCCAAGAACTTTTATCTCACCCTGAAGCCAGATTCTTAAAATCAGATTATTATTTCACACTGAGTTTTCCAGATAAGTTTTAATTTAAATTTCAAGATAAAACTGGGATGAGAAAATGTGGTCGCTTGATGAGTAAGGGGTATAAGGAGGAAAGAAAAGAAAAAAGAAAGGAAGTATAATCACCCTTTTCTAGTCAGATAATATTATTTAAATCCACTGAAAAAAAGGAACAAAATATTTGGTTCTACATGTTTCCAAGCCATTCAAAAAACTGGCTAAAGATAAATTAATTTCTACTTTTAAATTTTAGAAAGATCATATTATTTTCCTTCTGGTGTATTACCTCCTGTTACTAAGGTATTAGGCTATTAAGTATGACATGTCCGATTTCCTTAAGTACTAAGTTTGACATTGATATCTCTGACATTTCACTTTGACACTTCTTGTTTTGTTTTTACCCTGAAGGTACAACCTCATTCTTTCAAAGGCATGGTTTGGCTTGTGATTATCTTTAAATTTTTTTAGAGCATTTTTTGTGAAACCATGAATGAGTCAAAAATTCATGCTATTTTTAAATATGAGTCCCATTATGGAACCAATGCTGTGTAGACAGCTCGAAATATCAAGGAAGTGTTTGGGAAGGATGTGGCTAATGAATGCATAGTACATTGATGGTTTCAGGAGTTCTGTTCTGATGATTTTAATCTTGAAAATGAGCCATGTGGGTGACCTGAGACCAAGGTGGATAATGATGAACTGAAAGCTGTAGTGGAAGTGAATCCATCTCAACCTATGCGTGAATTAGCAGCAAGGATTGACGTTACTATTCCAACATTGGACCATTTGAAACAAATGGGCAAGGCAAAGAAGCTGGATAGATGGATTCCACGTGAATTAAACAAGCGTCAGAAGAGAAATCGTCTTGAAGCTTGCCTTTCTTTGCTGTCGTGACATAAAGGTGAACAATTTCTACACTGTATTGTTACATGTGATGAAAAATGGATTCTTTTTGACAATCGCAAGCTGCACGATGGCTGGATAAAGATGAAGTGCCAGAACACAGTTCACAGCTGAATATTCATCAAAGAAAGCTACTGGTGTCTGTTTGTTGGTCCAGCGCTGGTATTATCCACTACAGTTTCATGAAACCTGGTCCATCGATTACAGCAGATGTCTGTTGCAACCAATTGGACAAAATGATGAGGATGCTAGTGATTACGTAGCCAAGATTGGTCAATAGAGATAGGCCAATTCTCTTGCAAGACAATGCTGACCACATGTTGCACAAACAATGCTGCTGCTGCTGTTGCTGCTCAAACTACAGAGGCTGGACTTGGAAACTCTCTGTCATCCACTGTATTCACCAGACCTTGAAGCAATTGATGATCATTTCTTCCAGGCTTTGGACCACTTCTTGCAAGGAAAAATATTCAATTCTCAATAAGCTGTGGAAAATGCCTTTCGCGATTTCATCACCACTGGCTCTCCAGGCTTCTTCGCTGCCGGCATAAACAAGCTACCGTTAAGATGGCAAAACTGTGTCAATAGTTTAGGCACATACTTTGATTAACTGTACTGCTTCTTGTTTGAGATATAATAAACTAAACTTTTGATTCGAAATCGGACATTTCATATTTAATGACCTAATAGTTTCATTTCCCAGAACATTTTGCACTAAACTTCAAAATATCTAAAAAAAGTTTTACAAGACTGTTCTAGAAATCCTTATTTAAATCATTGTTCATAGGGTCAATTTGGCCATAATATTTAAGTAATTAAGACTAATTCCCAAAGTAGAATTCCAAGGAAGCCAAACTACTCATGTTCACATAGTTCCAAAGGCTCCTCTTAGAGGGCTTCAGAGGCAGAATAAAGGACACTTTGAGTTCCTTCTCTTATCATGTTTATCATGCAGGTTAAAAAAAAAAAAATACAGCTCTCTGGTGATGGGTGGGGCACAGAAGAGATTACTGGTCTGATGGCATTTGAATCTCAAGTCTAATCTGGCCAAGTGCTATTCCTCCTCCCCTTCCTTCCTGAGACCTCTCCCAGATTTGGCCACTGCAGCAAATTACAGATTTTTCTCTGAAGCACTTTTTGGACCCAGAATGATTCCTTAGATTTTAAAGTTCGATTGCATATAAATTAAAGTACATTGATTCTTCAAAAAAACTTTTTCTTAAAAAAAAGTGCTAGAGTTTAAAATCATTCTTCTACGTTCATTGTTCCCAAACTTTAGATGAGCATAAGAATCAGTGGAGAGCTTTTCTAAAATGCAGACTACAGGGCCCATTTCCAGAAATTTTAATTAAGTAGAAACAGAGATAGAGACAGAAATCTGTATTTTCCGCAGCACTCCAGGTGATTCTGATTCAGGTGGTCCCTGGAAACACACTTTGGGAGACACTCTTGGTTGTATGATATCTACACTCACTTGTGAGGAAGGGCTGAAACTCCGGTCAGTCTTGATAGATGCTACAGGACGACTGGTTCTCATGAGGCGCAGGATGGGTCTCTGATACTCTGCTCCTGCGGTTACCATACTGTAAGCTGGGGGGACCACCGTGGTTTGTTTCTGCAGCAACTGTAAGATGGTCTGGATGTCAGCTGTCATTTGGGATTCAAGTCTGCAGGACAGAAAGAGGTAGGGAAAGGCAGTCCTAAAATAATCCAAGATTGCAAGCGCATCTGGGAAAATTTCAGCACTACTAGCAGCAGAATTATTACCCTGCTTTAAACAAGAAGGACAGGAGAGGGAGCACGGAGATTCTTTCCTGACCGAAAAGGTTCTGTGTCTTACTAACGATTCTGATGAAGATCTTTGCTTTTCTGCTCATATTAGGAATTAACAGAAAAGCAGATGAATGGACTAGACTTCATATTACTAGCCTTTATTGATTTCAAAATACGAAACACACTGAAAATCTATTGGTAATCAGTAATTGTCTTTCTTTTTAAATTAGTTTTTACTCAGTTTCTGGGAAAACATTTTATTTACTCTTTAAAAAATAGATTGGTAGCATCTTTCTTGTATAATTGCAGCATCCTAGGATAATTTCTTATGTGTATTAAGTTTATATTACTATTATTTTACCCTGTCTCTTTCCTATTCAATATTAAGTATTGTGTATTATTCATTGTATTCTTTTTTTAATGATTAATGCTGTTAAATGCTAAATTCCTTTTTCGTCTACAGGTCAGGGCCTTTGGTATTTAAGACACAGAACAAACTTAAAAGTTCACTTGCTTCTATGACCCATCTGGCCCACAAAATACCAGTCTGACCATTCCCCACCACCCCCAAACTCACAAATAGCCAACTGGCCTATTAATCTCATTCTCATTTTAAATTAAAATTTAAGGGAAAATAGCAAAATATTATCGGTTGGATTCACTTCCTTCGCATGTGTTAACAACAGCAGTACATACAGAGGGAATTTTGTGGACATAAGAACTAAAAACTTGGACCATATGCCTCTTCAGAAAATTCTTCTAACTCTTCAATTATTTGTGCTTACTGTTTTGCCTCCGAATAAAATAATGCAAAGAAAAAGTAAATCTTACCAAAAATGTTAAAATGATAGAACTAATTTTGCCCAATTAAATACATGCTATATTTGTGGAATTCAAAGTGGAGAGAAATTAGCCTTTGATTTGATAGAAAACATAATAAACCTGGAAAACATGAGTAAAGATCATTTTGTCCTTTTTAGGTTTTGATATTAACACTCCAAATTTTCCTTCTAAGAATCACAATAACACATTATTCTTACAGATTTTCTGTAGTTAGTAAATATAGCCGTATAACTTAGTGCTTTCTAAAGCAATAGCTATAAATTTTACATGGCTTTGGAAATGTCATTTTTGCAAATGTCAAAAACACACACAGAAAAGGGAAAAATTGAGTTATCAACTGTTTTATTTATCTACTTGTTACCTTAAGGTTTGATCTAACTTTTATGGTACCAACTAAACCGGGGGTGGGGAACCTGCGGCCTTAAGGCCACATGTGGCCTTCTAGGTCCTTAAGTGCTGCCTTTTGACTAAATCCAAATTTTACAGAACAAATCCTTTCATTTTTATTAATACATTTTTGGTCATCTTTTATATTATCATTTTATTTTTAAAATGAACATATTTAAAATACCAAAAAATAAAATAAGTTTCAACAAAATAATCCTCCCAGACTGACTGCCACAATTAGAACATTAGTAAGCCATAAGGGCTAAACTGATGGCTTCTAACGCTCATGGTTTAGTTCTAACTTCCCCCACCTGACTGGCACCACCACCCCACGAGGCTGGATGGCAAGAGTTTATGGGGGTCGAGTTCACCTGTCTGTTATCAGCTGTTGACAATGGTGCACTATGTTTCTGTTTGAAGTGAAAGTTGTGAATAGTTGCACAGCTCGACAGAATTTTTTTATGTCAAAGAAGACCAAGAGAATGCTGAAGGAAGAAAACCGATTTTTTAATGAGGATTGGGAATTGTAATATTATCTTGTTTTTGCTAAAGATAAGATGATTTGCTTGCTTTGTGATACTGCAATATCAACATTAAAGAAATTCACTGCTCATCAGCATTATAACACTCATAAGGACCACAGATATTTTAAGTTAGAGGGAGAGGTGCAAATGGTTATATTGCAGAAATTTAAAAATAAGAAGCAAAAGCAAAGACAATTCTTTCAAGTAGCAATAAGACCTGGAAAATGTGCCACTGAAGCAACTTATAAAGTAGCTTATATAGTCATATACTCAGGGGAAAAAGTGAAGCCATTCAGTGATGTAGAAATGAAAGAATGAATTGTCAAAGTTGTAGGATGCTTAGACCTTGATAATGTTTCAAAGTACAAAAAACTGCTTCTTTCAAGGAGAACCATAACTGATTGGCAGCATGAATTAGCCTTCAGCTTAACAGATCAAATTCATGCAATACGTCAAAAGGAAAATATATATTATTTAATTATTTTGGATAAATCAACAGACTCCGCACAGGTTTTATTCTTCATTCTGGTCATAATAGAAGATTTTCTTTGCTACTAAGAGTTACTCTCTATGAGCACTCTTGTGAACGAACACAAGGTATAGATATCTTCAACAACTTTCAAGATAAATGTTGTGAAGTTGGACTGAATTTGGTAAATTTAGTGACTGTATGTACAGGAAGTGCACCTTCATTGTATCTTGAATCAGCAAAATCTGTGTACTAAAGCTACTATTTTAAGTGGCACTTTGCAACAAGTTATAAGTATTGTTAACTGTACTCTTACGAATGCAACATGGCATCCTCAGTTTCCTAACATGCTAAAGTTGAAAGATGAGGTATTCAATGTGGATTTACCTTATCATTCTAACCTGCATCAGCTATTGGAGGGACAGGGTGAGCCAAAATTTTATCTCTGAGAGAATAGATAGTTACATTTTATGAAGAACAGAATCAGCAATGTGAATTAGAAGATTTCTATAGAAACGCAACATTTCTGTGTGATATCATGTCAAATCAAAACAACTTGAATATTTCTTTGCAAGGTAAAACTAAGTCTATATATGATATGTGGCAAAAAATCCAAGCATTTAAAAAAAAGCCATCTTCCCTCCCCCCCCAAACCATGTCTTCTTCAAAAGGAAATTTTGCATGAGCATTTTCCCCAGTTAGCAGAGGTCATTGATGAGCAAGATGATATATGCGAATCATTTGAAGAATACGCAGCTGTTATAGATCTATTAATTGGAGAACACAATGAAAGTTTCACTGACTGAGAATCATGACATCACACTCAAATTAGCATTTCAGCCTCACCTAGTTGATACCACTAAGGCACCTAAGGAACTACAGATGGACTCGAGTGAGCTCTCAGTAGATGCCATTTTAAAGTCATTGTTTGGTGCTAAGAAAGATCCAACTGGAATATGGAAAAATGCAGTAGAATACCCATGCCGTCAGCAACATGCCCCCAAAATGCTTTCTTGCTTTTCAACCACTTATTGCTGTGGATCTGCATTCTCTTTCCTAACCCAAATCAAGATTCCCTTAAGGTCACAAATGATTGATACCCATCTAGAGGATCAACTGAAACTATGGAACTCCATGCTGCAACCAAATATTCAAATGCTTTCCAACAAAAAGCAGACACAACAAAGTCATTAGAAGTGTAGTTAACTTCAAAATTAACAAGTAGTTTTCATTTTTTTGAAATTATTAAGTACACAGTAGTTAGATTTTTATAAAATAATGTACTTTTTTAAGTATGTCTAATTGAAGTTTCTTGAATATGGCCTTATTTGATGACAGCTAAATTAATGTGGCCACCCAACATGAAAAGTTCTCACCCCTGAACCAAACTGACCAGACCCATTGTTTTATTGTCATGCATCGGTTTTTTCCTTTCACTCTTCAGGGCCCAGCTTAAATTTCATCAGCACCCAAAAATCTTCCCTTATTTAACCCATTCAGAATTACTTTTTCCTCTGAGCCCCTGAAGAAAAGTTTACATTCAGACTTCATCATAAATATTTCTGTACAAATTTATCCCATGATTAGCAGCATTTAGCTGTGAGTGGCTTATACGATGTTTATTACACTGAATGTAAAGTGTTGGAATAAAAGCTTCATCAATGGGGAAGTCAAGACCCAGTAGACAGTCAACAATTATGATGTTTTTGAGTCCTACGAAACCTTTGTCAAACAGCAGCCGTCTCTGAGAAATAGGATCTCTTTATTATGGATTCCACCTGTTTGAATGATGTCTAGGAGGGAAATCTACTGGAAGCTGAGGCTTCAGCATCTGTATGTCAGTAATTGCAACATGGTGCCATGAGTGGGACTCGGGCACTCACCAACTTCATGTGCAGGGGAAGTGGCTGGGGCAGGGTGGGAACAGAGACTGTCTGTATCAATATAACTTAGGTAAGAGCATAGCCCACCTCTTTCAACATGACTCAGTTGTTTGTTCCAGGAAAACTTAGCCTGGGAAACATAAGACAACCAATAAAGAATTTTACTACTTCAGGAAATTTCTACAAATCAACTCATTGAAGACAGCATTCTGCTCATCTGAACAATAACTTCTTAATCAAACTTTATTTACCTATCAAAACTTGCTTCAAGATCCAGAATTCACTGTGTCAATCCTGAAGTACTGTGTCATGAACTTTGCCCAATTCCAATCAGCTCCCCACCTTGAAAGGCCCAGACTCCAAAACCCTATAAATATTCTACTTCTCACTTCCCCTTCTGAGACATCACTAGACTATATCCAGATGCAGTCTCTCTTCCTGCAGTAGTTTTGAATACTTAATTTCGTTTTATTAATTGATATCATGAGTAGTTCAACAAAGGGGGGCTTTAGTGAGAAGCTTCTTTACTATGCATAGAGTTGTATTTTCATGTTTTATGACTAAGGTCTATTGACTTAATTAGAATGTACTATTCTACTGAGATTAAATAACATGCTTTACTCAAGAGGAATTACAGAAAATTAAAAAAAAATCATCTTGGTCTTTAAAGCAGGAAATAGCACAGTTTTAGAACTTTTTTGTCAACATAGCTATAAAGCTATGTAAAATGAATATTTTCATTCACTCATTCAAGGACCCACAATGTACCAAGCAGGCACAGTGTTAGGTAGGAATGTGAGGGAAGAACTGTGGAATGTGATCTCACAGTGCTGATGGGAACTGACCACTTAGGAAGGGAAAATGTAGGAAGTGCATAAATAACTGTAACCCTAGGCGAAGCAAGTGTTCGATGCCATACTAGAGGCATACAAATAAATTGCTCTGAGTGTTCTGCAACAAAAAGAGTCATTACTGACAGTTTTTACGTTTTCTAGGGACTTCCTACTCAAAGTGTGGTCCTTAGACCACGTTGAGTATTGCTGGGAGCTTGTTAGAATGTGGAATTTTGACCAATTCCAGACCTACTGACTTAGAATCTACATTTTAACAAGGTCCCCAGTGATTCAAATGCACATTAAAGCTTAAGAAGCACTGCTGTAGGATCAAGTGTTAATGATTTCCTTAAATATTCTATCTGCAGGCATAATATATAAATCTATAAAAACGTTTCTTATGTAAACCTTTAACCCTATGTATAATTTAATTGGCCATAAAAGCAGAAAAGCAGCAGCAGCAAGGACCATTCAAGAGAGACCATTTGTATCTGTTTTTATTGCATCGTGTACTTAATATGTGTATTTGAATGACACAAGCGGAGTAGGAACTCACAAATGCCAAAGTCAAACAGGGTAGACTCAACTCTAGAAAGTGTCCCAGGATTTTCACTCTGCAATGTATAAGTCTGAGTTGAGCTGCTGTCTTCAGACTTTTTTTCCATACTTTTATCTTCCAGTGTAAAGTGAAGGAAAGAGGTTGCTGGAGATGGCATTACAGTAAAAAATGGACTTTTGGATTTTAAATAAAATTAAGCAAAACTGAGTTAGGCAATAAAATGTGAAAATGTCAGAGGTAATTAGAAAAAATAGTCAAAGGAGAAGTAATATTGGTGGTAGTGTCAACCTGAGTAACGAACGGAGAGAGGCTCTCTAAAAGAAGGTGACGTTTATTCAGGAACAGGACATTGCGAGGGGAATACATGTGCCCTAGTAAACCATGTTTGCATTCAGGGAGGTAAAGGAAGGAAAAGGGTTTAAAAGGAAAAATGAGGAGGATTACACAATTGTTTTTAAATGATTATTCTTGGCTACAAAGATCAATAACAAGGGTGACGCCAGATCTGAGGCAGTTGCTGGGCAGATGTCCTTGAAGAAGTATTTTTTGTGTAAGGTTGCGATGGCCTTTGTGCAAGGTTGTGGTTTTTGCAGAGTATCTGTGACATTTTTGGAGAGCATATAAGCACGAGAACCCCTGTTTTCATAGACTTCCCTAGCTCTATTTGTCAGGGCTTTTCTCATATTAAGGACTCCATTTTGGTTTTGACAACTTTCACAGCAATTCAAAACATCTTCGGAAAGCACATACGGATGCAGGAACATGTCAAAAGAGATTTAATCGCACCTATGCTGTGGGGAAGTTTTACATGATAGTAATTATAGTGTACTAATGTAATAAAGTAGGAATAACAATTATTATTACCCTTATGTGGTTGCAAGCCAAATGGGTCCTGGATGAATGTGTCCTTAAAAGTTTATACTTTCAGCCCCTGGACATACTGAAAACAAATGTGTTCAGCACTCTTTGGCTTATCCCAGCAGCAATGATAGAACTGCAAAGGTACACTAAAATCTCAATTTCAGTCCTGAAGAAAGGTCCAAACCAGGAAATATATGTAAAGTAGTAGAATACACTCAAATGAACACCAGTAATAGAAATGAAGTTCACTGTTAATCAAATTTTACCTAGCTACAAGGACATCTTCCATTTTGTAAAGCATGGATAGTCTCCACATATATTGTTTTAGTCCTTACAACAGCATTGCATATAGGGATGAGTCAAAGCAGGAAACTGAGGCTAGGGAAGTTTAAATGACTGGAACCAGTAATCCTGTAAGTCATTAAGTGTGGAGTTAAGACTTACCTGGGCTAACCGATTGCAAGTACAGTGCTAGTACTGTGCTACAGGATTCATCGCTGCCCCTGTCACTCGCCCTTTCATTTACTCACTTTTTCAATACCAATAAAAAATGGCATGGACAAAAAGCACAAGAAATATTAAGCACAGATAGTAACCAGTAGTTAATGTGGTATAGGCAAACTCATAAATGTGTTAAGTGTAGACGAGTAAGCAAGTAGCTTGTTGGAAATGGTAGAATTCATAAGGTGTATTAAAAACAGATAACATGCTGGTGAAAGGCATACCAAAAGTGGAATAAAAACATGATGTAACAAATGAGAGTGTTGTTTATACACAAGAAAAGATGGAAAGGACAAATTAATCTCATGTCATCTCTGGATGGACGACTGTCACTCTCAAATTTGGTCACCCACTGGTGACACCCAGTATTGTCTCAATCTGGCTGCCCATATGCTCTACCTACAAAAGGCCGATAAAACCATGGCTATTGAACAGGCTAATTGGAGAGCGACTGCCGTGGCCCCATGTACTAGGCCTTGCATCTCTGTGATGGAGCAAGTATGTGCCATTGGCGCAGGAGATTTTTTTCTGTCTGCGGACTTATTTGTGCAAATCCCAACTCTGGTCCTTCTAGCCACACTGTAGGCAGGGAAGCTGCTGCAGCAGATGTATGAACATTGTGTAAGTCAGGATTCAGGTAATGTGGTCCTTTTGTTAATACCATGCTTGCGCTTATTTGAAATGTGTTACTCTATCTGGTTTCTCTTTTTTCTCATTGTGTGTTTTAAATTGATTTAATAAGTTTTGCGATTTGAGTATTTTCATTTAGTTGTACAGCTTTCTGTCTGTGACTGCGGGGATACCACATTTGGTGGTGTACTTGAAGAGTACTATTGATTGAATCAAGGCAAATTCCCAGATGAAACACAACTAAAGCAGCTATAGCATACTCACTCGTATATTTTTTCCTGAAACTTTTTGACCAATTTAATTTTATAGAAACCATGCAGACTCAGGTGAAAAGTTTACCTCCTCCCAAAAACCAAAATTTGTTCCTCAGATTAAATGGTCTAGGTCAAAGGTGAAGGAAAAATGAAGAGGATCTGGGATTTAGCTCTGTGTAATTTTTGATTCAATTATATTTTTCACAAGTCGACTGAATAAAAGTTTAAATTACTTTGTTGGTATTTTTAAAATTCCATAACACACCACTGAATTACTAGGAACACCCAAAAAGTGTAAAAGGAGGATTAAAAGAGGAGGGGTGTTATTTAACAAGTTATATATGAATTAATTTGAGGGAAAAAAAGGCATTTTCTAAGATAGCCAGTGTTAGTGAAATACTAATTGTACTACAAGTAAAGAAAAAATAGAATTTATGCTGCCAGAAGTATGAAGTGTTCAAAATAAATACTCCTTGCAACACAAATTAATAATTCTGTCAACTTCTAGTCTTATTTTATCTATTCTTATTTTTTTAGAGACACGGTCTCACTGTCACTGGAGTTGGAGTGCAGTGGCACGATCATAGCTAACTGTAACCTCAAACTCCCGGGCTCAAGGGTTCCTCCCGCATAGCTAGGACTACAGGTGCCCCATCACACCTGGCTGTTTTCATTTTTTTTTTTGGAGACCACGTCTCATTGTGTTGCCCAGGCTGGTTTTGAACTCCTGGCTTCAAGCACTCCTCCTGCCTCAGCCTCCCAAAATGCTGGGATTACAGGTGTGACCCACTGCATCTGGCCCTAGTCTTTTTTTAAAAAAGTAATATGTAAGGAAAACATGGGTTTATGGCAAGAGGATTTGCCATTTATAATGAGTAAGGCTGGAGCCATCTAAGGTCTTGGGTTATATTGTCTTTTTGCCCCACCACTGCTTATACCTGTTAAGTTGTTCTTGAAGCAAATCTAATCTTTGCTCCACTTCCCCATAGGTGAGGTCACTTTCGGTTTCAGAGACCCCCCAGGCAGCTCGCGGAGGTGCTGAAGGACTGGACTCTTCAGGCCGAGTCTGGGCATTTTCTCGCTCCCAGCTTCGCATGTCAGTGATATCTGTGGAAAATAGCAAGATGGATGTCAACTTCCCTGGTTGCTCCTGTGTATCAAGAACACAAAGATAGCCACGCGACAGGCTGGAAGGGATCTCGGAGTATTGAGGGAGAGACAGAGAACCAAAAGAGTCAGGGACACGTCCAGGGTCCCCAACCAGTTGGTGGAAGAACTCATCCAAATGATCTCACCGAACCCCCTGACCTCTCACAACCATTTCTATGCAAATGAAAACATTTAGCAGGTCATGAGTTTTGATTAGGATTTGGTTGTCTTTTTGTTTGTTCTAAGAGAAGATATGGAGGGCCTAACCAAAACGAGTTAGAGAGCAGTGATTTTGTGCTTTTATATTTGGGAGACAACAGTACTTTATGTTTGTACTGCTTTACCTAGGGTTTAAGATTTCTAGGGCTCTTTTCCCCAGGGTAATTTGCATGCTTTGTGACTCAGAGTGGGCCCAAGCCGGGAGCCTTGGGGGAAGTGCTGATCTTAAGGCAGATTGGGTTAGGCCAACCCAGCTCAGAGTAGAGCCAAGAAGCTATAAACCATTAAAGATGGAAAAAGTCTTAAAAGTCCTCTAGTCCCAAGCTACTGTTTCAAGTTTTTACCCTTCCTTCTAGCCCCTTCTGTGGTGTTCTTTAATATAATAACACATTGCTTTCTAACATTTTTTGTGGCTCTTTTTATTTTGAATATTTTTATGTTGCTCTACTTTAAAACAAATTGCTTATCTGTTCAAATCTTCTTTTCAAAGGTTCTAAGTGTCTCCTATGTGCCAGACATGCTGCTAAATATGGAGGAATTAAAAATGAAGGAGACATAGGCCCTGAACTTGAAGAATTAAGTCCAGCAGGATTGTGGTCATTTTTCATGCAGAGATTCATTTTCTGAGCTTCTTTGAATTTACTGTTTTTCCTATAAACTATATTTTCAAGCTGTCAATATTTGGGGACAAATATATCCTACTTTCCTCCTCATTTTTGTCAAATACTTCTGATGATTTTCCTGTGCTTTCTTAACCTCTACAAAATGATTAAAGGGTTGTAAAATAAAACCTATGAAAAAATACCACTGGAGTTGGGAGTTTATTTCAGAGATAAAGAAGAAGAAACATTTTTTCCTCACTGGGAGGGCTGGTAGGAGGGCCACTATCTGAAGAGGGTCTGCATTTTCACATGGAAATAGATTCGAATCATAGAAAGTGATTTTGGTTTGATAGACTTTAAAAAAAAACTTGACAAGTAGTTATGATTAAACACTGAGAAAAGTTATTATGTAAAGTTATGGAATTTACATCCTTGGCTATTTTAGAAAATTGCATAGAATGTAACTGAATTGGGTGGGATTAGCTATGATTTTAGAAACAGGGAACAGGACCAACCACAGGACATCTCAAAGTTCCTTCCTTTCTTACTGTTTCTACAAAAGTACTGTCTGGTGGCTCAAATGCATCCCCTTTTTCCAAGTAGAAGAGAAAATTTCTGTATTCTTTCTTCATGTTTTTTCTCTTACTCGGTATCTATTACCGTTAAATACACAGAAATTTCTCTAATGAGGCACCTAAAATTTCTGCCTAAGTAGGGTGAGGCTGTAACAAAGGAATTAGTGTATTCCAAGACATTAGAAAAATACAAGATCAGAGTTCCTTACTCGGGGGGACCAGCTAACAGATCTCAGAGAGCTTGCTGTGACTTCCAGAAAGGCTTTTCCTGATTACGGCTTCCTTACTCCATAGGATCCTAGTGTTTTGTTTCATTTTTTAAAGTTTATCATTTCTTTTGATATTTTACCAAACATGACCGAATGTAAAGGAACAAATAAAAATGACATTGCTGGAGTTTTAAGAAATTTATCAGCAAATTTTCACTGAGAAGTATGATTTATTATGCACAGACACTTGAACCTATTTAAAATACAAAACCGTAACATAATATCTTAGTAAACTAGGTTTTCAACTGTGGGCCAGCAATGCCACATAGATGTTCAGAATACGTAAAGACACAGTTTGGTGATGCTGATGCTTGTTCCTGTCTTGTCTCCTGCTAGCCAGTTAATGTAGGAAACTTTCTTTCGAGAAGATAGCAAGAGCTAATAGGATTGAAGTTATATATTGCATTCATGAGTTTTGTGCCAAGAAAACTTATAGGATTTCTGCTTGTGTTTAAACCCTCTGTCATTTCCAAATTGTATATAATAAGTTGATTTTTAAATGACAATGGTGAATCACATGCAATAAATTATGGAGGATTATATATTTTTCTTCAGAGCTCAAGAAAAAAATTATTATCTTAGCAGAAATGAATAAAATGTATACATAGAAGACAGAGGCTTCTATGATTATAAT
Source organism: Indri indri (assembly GCA_004363605.1). Classification (NCBI taxonomy): domain Eukaryota; kingdom Metazoa; phylum Chordata; class Mammalia; order Primates; family Indriidae; genus Indri; species Indri indri. The sequence goes on along the minus strand of RJWJ010001252.1, from coordinate 94,194 downwards.
TTAGTCTTTTATTAAAATCTGGAGATATGTGATTAGCTTGTTTTAACAGCAATTTGGAAAATGAGGAGTTCAAAGGGGGAAATCCTGGTTAGTGGTCTTATTCAAATGAACATCCTTGTAGATACTTTCTAAATATAGTTCAGAAAGAATCTGCACTTGGTTGCCTTGGAAAATGTTGCTATAGTTGCAAGACACATTTCTGGAAATGGATGAACAGAAAATAAGCTTTCACATTGCTCCGAGTACACATTTTTGCTAGAGTCAGTTTTTGACCTCAGTCAAAGCAGGATCAGAGTCCTTTTAATTTGTGTGGTTTTTTTGTTGTGTTTTGTTTTGTTTTTTTAGCTGCACCTAAATGTGCTCCTTTGTTGGATTCAGCATGCAAAATCCCAGGAATATGAGTGAGTGACATTTCCTATTGATGATGAAACTAAAATTTGCGGGGATTTAGTGGTTCAAACAGCAGCATGTTCTTGAACATTACACAGTGCTTCACCTTTAAAGCGGAAATGAAATTTGCAGTGCATGAAGTTTTAGAATTCTCTTTGGTTAATGATATTAATTAACCAGGTTATTATACGTCTCATTGATTGACATCTATTAGGTTTATTCAACTGACATGCATATTTAGCTACACATTTTCAAGATAATTTTTTATTATTTAAATTGGGATTGCTTTGTACCTTTTTAAAAATAAAATTTATAGATATTAAAATTGTTAGAATACTTGTTTTTATTGTATATGTGGAATAGCTAATTAAAAATAATTGGAAGAAGTGACAAAGAAAAATGCATGATGAAGGACATGAGAATTCATTGTTAGTGAGAGTCACTATAAAGTCAAATAAGATTTCCAAAATATATTTTTAATAACTTGTCACTTGACAGTCTAAGGCTCAAGAGGAAAACAACAACACTTTTTTTTAAATCAGGCCCACATTATGCTGACTTTTGGAGATAGTAGACACGGTTCAGCAAGCTCTTCAGAACTTCTGATTTCCATGATACAACCTGTTTCTATTTTTAGTACTTCCCAGAATCCATTTTCATAAATAACTAAAATGGGACATTTGGTAATCACATTTAATATTCCATTCTTCCATTGTGATAAATGAGGTACTATTTTCATTCACTTCATCAAGATTTTAGATTGTCTGGAGAACACTTGCATATATTTTTAGCTTACTTCATTGTGGGGTTATGGAAAAAGCTGATTTTACATGATAGGGAAAACAAGTCTGGAAAAATATAAAGCCTAAACATTTTAGATTCAATAAAGCTTTTGTTGTTGGATATGATCCTTTGGAATAGTGGTGATGATGATAAGCAACATTAACTTACTCTGTGCCATAATTTTGCTATCCTGTTAGGCCAAGAGCATCTATTTTTCCTTCATTTTTGTTATGTTCTTTTGATGTTTTGCTATGCCTGCTGAATCTCTACATTTTTATATATCCAGGGATATATTAAATGATTAAAGGGTTGGAAAATAAAACCTGTGAGAAAATATTAAACAAATTGTGGATTTTATTTCTGAGAAAGTAATTTACACATTATCTTGTTTAATAACCACAACCAACTAGTTGGTTAGATAATATTATTCCTATTTTAAACATGCACGAACTGAGTCTTAGTGGGTTTGGTCAAGTCACTTACCCAAAAACATAAAGGAGCAATGATAGAGCTGGGCTTGGAACCCCAGCAGTCTGACACACACCTGTTATTGGTACTGCTTTATAGCTAGATCTATAGATGCTACAATAGTTGTTCTTCCATGTAACAGTTCTTCAAGTTTTCCTGAGTTTTCTATCCTTTAGCATCAAATCTGCATATATTAATTAAGCATTTTTACCCAACTCATGCATATTTTCTACAACAAAATCCAGACATTTGGGTATTCCTTTTGGTAGGGATGTTAAAACAAATGAGTTAGATCAAGAGCATACTTTATTTCAGGGCATTTCTCTACTTTTTCTCATATTCCCAGTAAAATTAAATTCTCTTTGGCATGTATTATAGTGTGATTGCATTGGCATTTCATACTATACCACTGTAGATGCATATAATGAATCAGTTGGTTAGCTCTCTTAAAATACTCATTGTTCCTCTTTCCCCACTGAGTCACTGCAGACTTTCCCACAGTTTTCTACCTGGCATTGTGTTAACTCTGGTTGGCCACAAAAAACCTCTCACGCTATCATTATTTGGGAATAATTACTGCTTGTTCCAGAATAGTGCAAACACTTGGTAGATGATCTGAGATCTGAACTCTTTGCAAAAACATTTCATGAAATTGCCAAAGATTAGATTAGCATGTATTACTACAGTTCTTAATTTGTGAAAAGTCACCATTTTATAACTAGCGCTGAAGAGAGACGGCCTGATTCCTGAGTCTTGATTACCTTTGCAAGAGTGACTTCTTTTATCTACATGAATTCTTCCTGAGTTGGGCACGGTGTCTTCAAAGTTGAGCCCCGATGCTTTCCTCATTCCAGGAGAAGAATCCACTATTCCTGAGAAAAGCGGCTTCTGTTCATCATCAATGGAGGAGATGAAAGATGATGATCTGCTTTTTTTCTCTTCAAAGTGTTTTTTGGAACTCTGATAATGTCTTATGGTATCTGCAGAGTCTTCAGGATCATTTGTACTGTTTTCTTTGCCAAAATCTATCGAAAAAAGTTATTTTATAGTGGATAACCAAATGCAAGACTGTGTGCATAGTATGCTACTGTGTGCATATCATACTGTAGCTATATATAAACTACCTTTTTGCTATTGAAAATGTGGCTACTTGGAGACTTTATTTTTTTAATTCAAGAATTATTAGATTATCTCATTGTAATAAATCATTCATTTCAAAATGGAAAGAATATTTACAATTAATAATGCCTCAGAGAAAAACTGTAGGATAACTTAAACTTCTTTATATGTGCTCAATGTCATTTATATTCTTAGAATCCGGTGCACTATCTCTTTAGAGAAATTAAAAAGACAAGGAAAAATGTGTCCCAATTTTAAAATATCACCACCGTGCAGCTTGTTATTTGTTTGTTTTTAACCTCCATGCCCTATCATCTGTTGCAGCCTTTCACACATTACAAAGGTCAATATCAGAAGCCTTCTTGTTGGGCAGGCTGGCAGGCTGAATTTCAGCCTGCAATGCATGTAATGGCCTTGACATTCCAGGCAGTTTGGTTGTGTAGCATATTACAAAAAAATAAAGCTTAAATACAGTAATTAAGGTAGGTTTTACCTAATTACATTAAAGCTGGTAGTGCATATTGGCTGTTTCATACTGAAATGTCAGGATAATTTCAGCCCTGAAGGTTGTGTTAGAACATATTTCAGTAGGAAAAACTCAGAGACAAATCCCAGAACTTGTTTCTATTAGTGTCCTGGGGAGACAGTATAATTCTCCATCTGGTTCCTGCTAATAACTAACCAGCAAAACTCCAGAAGGTATATCATTTTCTGGAGAAATGGTGAAGACAGTGTCCCCATCTACTCTACGCCTGGGTGTGCTTACTTGTTTATTTATAGAAGGCCAAATGAATTGATTGAAGGCCACTCCAGAGAAACTTCCAACTGTTCTCAAAAATTCCCATATGGCATAGAAATTCAACAAAGATTTTTCCCCTTTATTTTTTTAAATAAAATCATAGTTTAAAATATGAGAAATCAGAAAGCAGCCTAAGGTAAAAACGGATAGAGTTTAAAAATCAGCTTTATGTGAAATTGTTATTCAGGAGTTTATGTTCTGTCAATTAAAGTTAAATCTAGCAAAAGCAGATTGCTTGATTTATTTTCTTTAAGATTTCACATTTGCTCAGCGATTTCATCATTAGTGAGAAAACCACAGAACTTTCCAATCTCCAGCATTATAGACATCGGTGATTACTCAGTGTTACTTATACGTCTCCACTAAATTGCTAATATAATTGGTTATAGATATTTGGATCAGCTTTTTATACAAAATTTCTTTTCAGTGTCATTGGCACAGCCCTCCTTAAACCTCTAAACTTCATTCTTCATTTTCCTCCATACTTTCTTTGTCTTTACCTTCTCCCCTTCCCCAAAGCCCTCTGAAAATTTGATCAATGTTTTCCACCTTTTGAACATATCATCTTATTCCTGAAAAAATAATAGTTACAAAATTTAGGCTAGTAAATGTGAAAAAAAATAGTTTCCCTTCTCCAAATTATCCTCATCCTTGCTTAGTGAATTGTGTCAGTTTGTTCCTCCTAAGTAAACCTTTCTGTAGTCCCTAACTTGGGCACCAGTGAGATTTGAATCAGGTCAGGATTCTCATTTTCCCAAATATGCTTTCCTTCTAAACACTTTCATGGAACCTTTCCCAGCAGAATTAAATGTGAACTGAATTAACTATTAATACATATGCCTCCAATCTAAGTATGGGTGATGCTAACATGGACATTTATAATGGAGGTTATCACAAATTAATAAACCATTTTGTCTCTTTGGCTTGAGAGGTCTTGGGGGTTCTCTGCAGATTTTAAAATCCTTATACATGGTAGAGTGTTCTATTCCACCTACTGCTTCAGGGCTCAGTCTTGTTTTACTACCTTATGGCTTGATTTTTGGATGCTTAGGAATAAGGCTCACCACTTATCATATTATTGCTAAGTTGAATTATAACTTGTCGATTTCAGTTCAGGACAAATATTCCAAAATCTGTTGAATGAAGAATTGCTGTTATTTAGTTCTATGGTAAAATGAAACATATTACTCCATATGTGTAAGCCCTAAATCCTTTAGAAAAAATTCCAAGTAAAGGCAGAATCAGGTAAAAGAAGAAGAAAAAGTTTGGTATCTTTAAATTTTTCCAATTTGGAAGGAGAACAACCCAACCTTTATATTTCTGTGTTCGTTGCCGCCAGACTATCATCCTGGCCATACGAACAGTTGCTTTGATGCAGCCCTCTGAAACAACATTTTTCTATTCCATACTAGATAAATTAAAGCTTCATTTTTCTGCCATTCAAAATGAAAGTTGAAATGACAATCTATTTGTGGATACAAATGGAAACTGTTCCGGCTTTGACTGGAAATTGGCTGATGCGCTGATGCAATACGTACATGAAATTGGGCAGCTGAAATGCATTATAATTAGCCTCCAGGTACTTCTAAATTTTGATGGACTGTTCCATTTCTGCCTTTTCCCAGTTTAATTGAATTATTTGGTAGACATCAAACAGTATTAGGTGCTATTTTTTTCTTAATGCTATTTATATTCTACATAGAAATAATATTCTGAGGGCAGTAATCTAAGGGAGTTTTACATTTTTCCCTTTGCTAGAAGTGAGATTGCATAACCACTTCTATTACCATCATTTTACAAAGAAGAATTTTTACCTGTTTAGTTAAACCTCAAATTTACTTTCTGATTCACAAAACTGAAAACTCTTTTTTTCCTCTCTTGTTTCTATAGACTGACAGTTCATCTCCTCCCCTTTTCTCACAGGACACGATTCTAAAGCATTTGTGATTTGTCATGTGGGCATCTCTCTGGGTTCAGAATGATTTCAAGACCATAGAATAAAGGTGTCCTGATGGAGTAGCTGACCCATTCAACTTAGGAATGATAGTATAAAGTCCTTTCACCTCAAAAAACTGGGAACCAACATTCATTCTCACTTCGTCTTTCATGGAGTCTGCCTTTCAGATTAATTATCATTTTTATTTGTCTGACCCAACAAGGAGACATAACCTTTGGTCAAAGGGAGGCATTTAAAGGTGCTCTCTCAGCATGTGAGGTTTAGATTTCCCACTGGTGACAATTTAGAGCTGAGTAATTTCCAGCCAGATGCCTTGGAAAATTGGAGTGTAAAATAAATTTCTTCATTTGAGATCAAGTACCTTGGGCCCACTATAGCTTTAAAGGATATTAAATGAGGACCAAGTGATTATTTTTCTATACAAATATAAGATTAAATGCCTTTAAAAATTAAAATAAAGAAAAGATGAATTAGGGGAAATATTGGTCAAAGAATATAAAGTTTCAGATATGCAGAATGAATAAATTCTGGAGTTTTATTGTACAGCATGGTGACTATAGTTAATGCATTATATACTTGAAAATTGCTGAGAGTAAATCTTAAGTGTTCTCTACACACACACAAAGTTAACTATGTGAGGTGATGGGGTATGTTAATTAGCTTGATTGTAGTAATCATTTCACAATGCGTGTGTGTGTGTGTGTGTGTGTGTGTGTGTGTATGTATATAGTATACCATAAATATATACAACTTTTATTTTTCAATTATAGCTCAGTAAAGCTGAAAAAAATCAAAAGATGCATTTATGCATCACTAAAATGGACAACAAAAAGCTAATCATTATTTGTTATTGTGGAAGATCTTCTAAAGAGACCAAAATATAATACCAACATATTTAGAGGATTAATTTAATAAAATTAGAATTAACTCTTATTTTATAAAACTAAGCTTGTCAGTGTATATATTTACCCCTTTAGTAATTTTCGTAGAAGTTATTTTATTTTGAGGAAACACTTTAAAAACTTATTGACTTTTGGAAGGCAATGCAAAATCATTAAATCAATATTACAAAGAGATGATGTTTACTGCTATCCTTTGAAATCCAAAGTATAATGAGCTCAAGACATTTCTGCTCTATTTTCTGGAACATTAGATTTTTCCAGTTGAATATATTAATATATAGAAGTGCTCATTTTAACAAAAATTCTATGAATAGGGAAATGAGTAAATTTCAGTTTCTCTTCCCTACTCTTAGGATGTATAGATCTCTTTAGAACAGATTCCAGTTTGTCAGAATCCATTGTTTGTCAGATGGTTCTTGTATATACAGAACCATCTAAGCCCAGTGGAAAGAAGATGCTGAACATTCTTTCTTGATGTCTATCCCTTTAGCTGGTACAGGCACATCTTTAACAGTTTTAATTATTTTTCTCTTGCGTTTGTTTTTGCTTTGTCTTCTTTTTTTTGGTTTCTGTGCTTGGCAGTTTCTTTACTGTGATAATCTTTTACCAGTAGTAATAGGGGTTTCTGAGCTCTGAGAATTGTTTTCTAGGTTTTGAAAATCAAGAGAGTAAAGATATTTCTAGATTAGGAAGGACAAGCTCAGCATTCTTGAACTTTTGCTAAGAACATCTATTTTCTTTTTGACTCAGTAAATTTTCCAAGTGCTATTTAATTGAGGCTACTTGACTACTTTGGTCTTTGGAAAATGAAGTGGGGAAAAAGTATAGAGAAGGGATAGTCAGAAGAGGGGGTTCAATACTTATGCAGAGGTCTAATTAGGAATAAGAGGCAAGGAATCTTCCAAATCTGTTATTTTGGGAGACTTTTGTACTTGCTGTCCCATGTTTTCTGTATGTTAATGCAACGACCTCAGGTGACCTCTGTCTTGTAGTTAAAAGAAATACCAGATATATAATGATATAATTTCTCTATATATGGATGAAATTTCTCTTAAAATGTATAACATCAGCAGAGACTCTACTTCATGATTTTTCACAATGTTTGAGGAGCTTCCAAGCACTAAAACCAGTTAGAGTAAAAGTTTCCTTTTCCAACTTCTTTTTTTCTTCTCACTACTTGGTACAGAAAAAAACTAACTTCTGTAGAATTCTATAGAAATCTTTATCCTTCCTGACAAATTATCTAGAAAATATTGCAAAAATTGAAGAGGATAGGTATGTAGACACTAACTACAATTTATAAGGAATTTCTATTTGTCTCCTCTTTAACTAATGAAGAATTTTCTCTAAAAAGTAGAGATAAACTTTTTAAAACTAAATAAAGTGGAAATAAAGATTTAAAAAAACCCTAGGAGCACTAGCACACAGTGGGTTCTCAGTGACAATGGGCACCAAATGAATGGGTGATTGGTTTGAGACTGTTAGGTTTTTGCCCTCATTGGATTATTCAGTGCCAGAAAGTCACTGGCCCCCTAATCAGCCATTACTAGCTACTTCGATACTGTCCACAGAAAGAGTTGAGAAGGATACTCCAAATAGTTGATCGTACAAGCTCTATCAGTAACAATGCATACGTGTGTATGTGTATGATGGCATGTATTGACATATACACACATATCTGCATATTTTATAATATACAGAACATATATACATACATATATCTCTTGTGTCATTATATATGCCATTTCACTAATATATTCCATATACTATAAAACATACACAACATACAGTTTTAAGAGGATTTTTATTACCATGACCAAATGGATCATTTTGGCACACACTGAAAAGTAAGTACAATCTAACTTTGAAGAGCACTTAAATAGAGACTATTTTCTAGAATTTTCCTTATTTCCTTCTCTTATGCCCAGCCATCTTAACAATGCTCATGACCACTGAACAAGTCATTGAAGTATCATTATTATTTTTCTCTTTCTGTCACAATAACATTTTATTAAATGCTTTCAGTTCAGGACCTGTGGCACCTCTTCCTATGATGGCCCTAGTCATATCAGGATGTCCTGAGCACCTCCATACCAGAATTTTGGGAAGGAAAGAGAACTACTTGAAGATGCCTTCAAAATATATAAAGTGTCCTCAAATTTGTACCTGAACTCATAACTGTCTCCTCTAGGGAAATGCGTTTTTTCCTCAAAAAAAAAAAAAAAAGTGAAGCTCATGAAAACAAACCACCTCCATCAATAAATTCATTATGTTAAATATCTATTTTGTTCAAGTCATCTTGCCAGAGTCTGTACGGATCACTTCTTTTTAAAATATATCTTTCTGAATGTGAGCTCTTTAGCACCACGTGGTAGGCATGATTGGTAGCGGGGTGTTGGGCAGCTGATGACTGAAGCCCAGAAAGTTCCAGTGTGCTGTTGAGTAGGCGGTGAGTGGTGCTGCAGGACTGGACCTCTGTCCACCTCCAGTGCCCAAGCACGTGGTCTTCTCTCTGGTTCCTGATGCCTCTGCCGTCTGATTCACAGACATCAGCACTGTGGATGTCTGCCTTCAAGGTTTCCTTTCATATGAGCAATAAATTAATGCTAAAATAATTAATATATTTTGCAGGAAGATTTCGGTTTATGTATCCACATATTTAGCATCAATGATCCCTTGAAAGTTCCATTTTTTTACACTTATATGTGTTTTTCTCCTAGATGTTGATTCTACATCAAGAACTATAGAATGAATGGTCACCTTAAGAGCATTAGATTGGAGTGACAGGGACTAAATTTCTTTCAGCAAATATCACATTTGCCTGAAACACCCTGGAATCCTGAAGACTTTGGAATAGGTTCTCAGGCTCTGGCTTACTGGAGTTAATTGTGCTTTCATACTGACCAACTCACAGTAACTCACTGGCACACCAGGAAACTTCAAAAAGCTACAGGCAGGCAAATCTTTTAATATCTACATTTTATATAAAATTGTTCCTTTAGACTAAGCCTGTGATTAAAGGAAAAGTTTTCAAAATCAACAGAAATGTCTAGTTGTATGAGCACAATATAAATTGTGACATGCTCTCAGGGCCTAATCAGGAGATAAAAACATTACATTATTTATCTTGAGAAAGAGGAAACTGAATAAGATTGAAAGATTTAATAAATCTTTAACTGTATGGAGGACATTGTTATATAGACAACATTCTTAACCTGTTCTTCATTTCCAGTGAGATAAAAAGAAGAGATTAACTTCAGGATCAGGGACTTAGATTAACTCTGTGAAAGAATGGCTTAATAAGAGTGGTTCTGATTTTAGAAAAAGTCACCAAGAGAATAACGAAGACATTGTAGAAAAAAATTTATCAATTATCTATGAGTGGTTTATTGTTCTGCAATTGGCCTGAGAATTCAATGATAAGCCCAATTCAACAAATATTTATCAAACATTCTTTGTTTAAGGAATCTACACTTTGGCAGAGAAAAAGGAAAAATATACCAGTAACCATTGTACAGGGCAGGTTTTGACAATATCATGAGACATGTTTCAATAATTTATAAGAGAAAGAATATTTATATTTGAGGACATCAAGAAACAGTTCACATTGAATATATCATTAGGGATTGAGCTTGATAAAGAAATGTAATTTTACCAGCCTGAGCAAGAGCGAGACCCCGTCTCTACCAAAAATAGAAAGAAATTAATTGGACAGCTAAATATATATATATAGAAAAAATTAGCCGGGCATGGTGGCACATGCCTGTAATCCCAGCTACTCGGGAGGCTGAGACAGTAGGATTGCTCGAGCCCAGGAGTTTGAGGTTGCTGTGAGCTAGGCTGATGCCACGGCACTCACCCCAGGCAAAAAGAGTGAGGCTCTGTCTCAAAAAAAAAAAAAAAAGAAATGTAATTTTAGTGGATGCAACACTGGTGTTGCATGGTTGTGTGTGCCTGTGCGCACGTGTATGTGTGTGTTTGAGGACAGGGAGGCAAATTCTGATTAATGGAATGATATAAGCCAAAACACAGAAACGATTTACATGGAAAAGAGGGCAGTCTGGTTCACTTGAATGTAGAGCAAGCTAAAGCTAGTAGATGATTTCCCCTAGGGAGAGGATTCATGGAAGAGAGAAACGAGTCAAGAAAAGAACTTGAATTAAGAAGGCAAAAGGAGGAAGAGAACCAAAAGGAAGATGCTCAAATTATATTTCATTCATTCTTTCTACAGATATTTGTTGAGCACCTGCTATGCAGCAAGTGCTAAAGCTGCAAGGGATCAAATATTTCCCACCTCCATGGAGTTTATGATCTGGAAGTAGATAACATTCATTGAATAATGATACAAATAAACCTAGAAGTACAACTAGAGGAAATGCTACAGAGGAGATGAACTGATAGAGGAAGGAGAGGAGCTCAAGGGGTTAGTTAAGGGAAAGATGGTGAGAGGTAAAGACTAAAGAGGTAGGCATAGACCCATCCTATTAAAGATTTGGGGAATGAGAAGTCCTTAGAGGGCTTTGAATGTGTGAGTAACTGCATTAAAAAAAAAAAATCACCAGTGGTCCAGTGTGGAATAGATGAGAGATGGGCAAGCTACATGTGGGAAGGTGAGTTGGAAGCCTGTTTCAATATTCCAAGTGGCATATTATGGTAGCTTGTTCCAGAATTGCAGCCAAGGAGGTGGAGAAAAGCGAACCAAAAGGAGACCTAATTTGAAGACTAAATGGAGATTGATTGGAGGTGGCAATGTCAAGACTTGTCGTCAGAGTTGCTGGGGAGGTTGTGAAAAGGTTGGCTTCTACATACCCGACTTGTGCAATTGATTAGTTGGTGGTGGGGTTTAGAAAGGCATGGAAACTAAAGGGGAGGCAGGTTTCCAGGGAGCAGCATGAGTTCAATTTAAGACGTGGTGAGTCTGAGCTGCCTCTGAGATTTCAAGTAATGGTTTAATAGGCAGTTGGATATGTGAGATTGAAGCTCAGGTGGTGTGGGATTAAGATCTAGATAAGTATGACTCTTATGTGAGGATATAATTAAATGATGGGCATAAATCACCCAGGGAAAGAGTATGATGCAGACTGAGAAGAAAACAGGACCTAGGACAATGCCTTGAGGAACTCTAACAACTAAAACTGGTGAAGAAGATAATGATCCTAAAATTCTCTTCAGGGAATTAGTGGCAGTAGGAGAAAAACAAGAAGATGCCAAGAAAATAATATTCAAGAAAAAGAGGGGAATTGGTTCATGTGAAGGATGTTGCTGTGAAGCTGAAGAATGAGAAGACTAGAATGTCGGATCAGCATGGGGCAGGAGGAGGGCTTCCTCAGGAAGGCCTTCTCCCATCCGCCCAGGCACGATTAAATGCACCCTCACCTGGTTTCCCACTGAGGTGTGCTTATTCCTATTATAGCACCTGCTATTTGAGGGTGTGTCCATCTCCTTCCCCAGGGGAGATGAGGGATGTTTTGCACAATTTACTTCTTAGAATATTGAGTAGCTCTTTGAAAATGTGAAATGTCAAATCGATATTTGTTGAATATATGAGTAAAACATAAAGAACAAAGAGGCAGATAAACCCAGTGAGGATAAGAAGTGGCAAGTACCACAGAATTTGAGAATGACGAGGACTAACAAACATGGCCTTCATTCACGTCATATGTGCATGTGAGTCACATGGGAGGAGTGAGCTCTTGGTTGGAAATGAGAGTCCTCCTTTCAGAACACTTTGCTCAGAAAGGTCAAGTATAGTCAGTCAGTCAACCGTTATTAATTGGCCTCCTTTGTTTTAAACCAATCCACTCTGTTTCTTTATCTGTGATGTCCTTGCAGATATCAGATGGCTTTGCTGAGTGACATGGTTGAGGGCTATCAATCAGAAACCAGAAACCAGAGTATTAGCTATGGGAAAAAGTAAAAGATTCACCCTTTTAGAGCCTGAATGAAATTTACTCTTGAAACCAGAAGTATAATAATCAGAGCTTTTAAGTTAGAAGAGCTAATAACCACATGCTCTACATTTAAACTCTAGAAATGGAATGAATTACCTCTGTCTCCTTCACTTTCAAATGACAATCTCCTTCTTCGTAGTTTACAGTTGTCTCCTTCAGAATCGTTGGTGGATTGTGATCGTAGCAGTAGATCAGCCTTTGTTAATGGAACATGAAGATAAAATGGAAGATTACCCAATCTGAATATAATGTGCTATCAGTAAACTATTTACTATTTCATACCATTTCAACCACCCTGAGACATAATTATTAGATTGCACGTGAACAGCTACAATACTTTGCTTAATGGTTGTCTCTAAATTATAAAACAGTCTGATAAGAATAAGTCTAGTAGTTTCACCATCTGATGGGGAAATCATAGTTGTAGAAATTATTTATTAAAAATGTTTGGGGATGATGTCAGTATGTAGAGACAAAATATTCCTTTATGTGGAATGTGTTTTATGTCGGTTGGTAAAGTTAAAATAAAAATAATACAGTTGATCCTTGAATGACACAAGTTTGAACTGTGTGGGTCCACTTATTTGCAAATTTTCTTCCGCCTCTGTCACCCCTAAGACAGCAAGACCAACTCAACTCTTTCTTCTCCTCAGCTTGCTCAATGTGAGGATGGAGACCTTTATAATGATCAACTTCCACTTAATGAATGGTAAATATCGTTTCTCTTAATTTTCTTAATAACATTTTCTTTTCTCTATGTTACTTTACTGTAAGAATGTAGTATATAATATGAATAACATACAAAATACATGCTCATTGACTGTTTATGTTATCGGTAAGGCTTCCAGCCAACAGTAGGCTAGTAGTTAAGTTTTTAGGGAGTCAAAAATTATATGCACATTTTTGACTGCACATTTTTGAATGCCCCTAACCTGCACATTGTTCAAGGGTCAACTGAAGTAATGTTAAAAACTTGGTAGAATCTGTATTACTACAGAGAAAGATGTGTAAACTAATTATAATTAGCTATGATGCTTAAATGACATGATAGTGATCACGAAGTTAAATTTCAAAACAATAAATACAAGGTTGAATTTAATAAACATTATACCTTGAACCCTTTAGTATCTTGTTTCCGGCTTCCCCTTCCTTCCTCTCTGGTTCACTTTGTACAATATTATCAATCTTATGTTAATAAATACAAATGGAAGCTCCTGTTTTATTTATTTGGGTGTATACTAAACTTTTATGTAAGGAAATTACCTGAGGTAGGTATTTGTTGTTTTTCAAAACAAAATCAGAATGAGGTTGGTGACATAAAACTGGGATTGTGTTAAATTACTGAATTAAACCCATTATAAAAAACATATGCTGTATATAACTGGAACCTTTTACCACCTAAATATTTTTAAACTTTCCAGTGTTTTGTAAAGAAGCACTTATCTGAGCTGATGCATCAGGATCTTAAATGGCACCCTGGTGACATTAAAGATTTCCCTTTCTCTTTAAGTCTCTCACAGTTCCTGGGAATGACTGTAACTCCAGGCAGTATTAAATCTACCACCTTTTACCTAACTATTGATTTGGGGATCTTTTTTCCAAAGAATATATTAGTTAGCATTTAAATACACTGGCAAGTATCAAACACCTAATATTTGATCTCTGATTTAAAAAAGTATTTAGAATTGGAGTGGAGTTGCAGGGTTTGGGGTTTGGCAGGAAAAGGAACGGAGAAGAAATAACCTAGTAGTAAATTTGGGGCTGCAATATAAGTTCTCTATCCATAGAATAGTCATAAGTCATAAGGACACATTTTCACAGTGGAATAGAGTGAGGGGCATAGGGCCACACTCTCAATATTCATTCTAGGTTATGTCACCTAAGGGTTCCTTACAGGGTCAAACTCAATTGACCTACTCAAAATTATTCAACATATTTGAATATGTTTGAAAAGTAATTGGGCTGAATTTCTTTCTATAATTTAAAACTTTCAATGGCCTTTTTCAAATATACAGAATTGGCAAAGTTTTGCTGCAAAACTTTTTTCAGAAGTATATGTATAATCTAAGAGTAAAATCAGATGGCAGAAATACAAAAATAAGCAAATAGTTAACATATACCTTTGCACTCTCATGCCTTAGGTTGAAAGTCAACTCTAGGTTTGTTAGAAAGTGATCAGAAAACTCAGGATACATATCCAAAACCTCTAACAAGTCTTCTCTTTGAATCTTATGCAAGTCACAGTATGTGAGAGCTCTTACATCTGCATTAGACTTTCCAGGTTTGGCATAAAGATGAACCATTTCTCCGAATATATCATTTTTTCCTAAAGAAGAAAAGGAAAAAAAAAAAAAAAGGAAAGAAAGGAGGGATAAACAGAATCCAAACTTAATGTTTTCCTTCTAAAAGTAGAAGGGGACCACTGACCAATTGACCAATCCCTGAACCAAAGACTTCAAATGTAGGAGCGCGCAGCCAACAGACACTTGGGCAGCAAAGTTCCAGCACCTAGGCCGACTAACCCAGCCCACACCTGCTGAATGGAATTTTGACTCTAAGAGTCACTGGTCCTGGTAAAATCCCTTCCATTTTTTTGTTTGTTTGTTTGTTTGTTTTGGTTGTTTGGCTAAGCATCTAGACTGTATCAAACACGACTTCAGTCTGGTGCTCCCCACTTTGCTAGCAAACGGTCTTGCCATTGAGTATTTTATAGGCACTTTCAGGTAGGTGTGTTCTGATTTTGTCAGTCCAAGAATACGGGAAAGGCCACAGTGGGTCAGATTCATGATCTTTCTGTTTGAGTATGCTCTTGGGAGGTGATGCCTGGCAAGGGGTTAGGGTGGAGCTCTTTTGACATTTAGAGGATTGGTGGAACAATTTGAACACATCTTGTGTCCTTTAATAACCACTTTTGCCTTTGCCCTTAATGAATTTGTCCAGTTGTCTAATAAATATAGTTTTATTTTCTCAACCTAATGTATTCATGCTTTTTGTTCTGTGGCCTATGTTCTGAAAGTTTGTCCTCCTTGCTCTCCTGCAAAACCTGGAATTCCTTTAATGTCTGGCTTCTGATGGTCCCTCTCCATCATCTCTGCCTAGCCACATGCCACCTGCTTTTCCAGGTCTTGTTCAATGATCAGAATAAGAACGACAGCAACACCACCAAATATTTATTGAGGATTAATAGGTGCCAGGCACTATGTCAAATGCTTAGGAGCAACATTTTATCCCCAAAATAACTTCATGAAGGAATTACTAATTATTATTCCAATTTTATGAAGACAGAAAAAGGATTAAAGAGGTAAACTGATTAGCCCAAGGTTATCTTCTTAGTTGGGTGAAGTGGAGGGAGGGAGAGAATAGCCAGGATTAAATCCCATGCACTCTGACTCCAGAGTCAAAGCCCTTACACACCTGAAACTGCATATCTAATCTCCCAATATTTTCCCTGAATGCCATGGCCACTTAGATTTTTCTGTTTCTGACCATCAAAGCACTTACAAATTGTACCTGTGGTATATGTACTTCATAAATACTGATGGAGTACTTGATGACATAACTTAAAGATTGTCAATGGCAGTGTAAAGTACTGCTTTCTTATGTCTATCCTGACACTTGTTTTCTAATTTAGAAAAAACTCCTTAGGTGTGTTATTTTAGTTTTTTATAAACAGCTTTATGTATTTTAAACAACAAAGTTTTAATGAGTAAAATAAATGCTGTAATATTTCTGTTTTAAATAAGAGTTTAATAGAGAGAAATCAAATACTATATCTTAACTATACAAGAAAAATTGACATTGGAGAAGATACACTTATTATAGTTTAAATAAATACCAGTCTTTCAAAAATAGAACAAATAATCATAATTTGTGATTTAGGTGCTGACATACATAGAAGTAGAGACAGCAAAGGAGAATCTCTTGAAATTCTTTACAGTTTTGAAGGTTCAATATATATACATTTTTAAAAGAAAAGCCTCTGAATTAAATTAAGCCTGGGCTTTGTATTTTTAATTAGCTTACATGGCTGTAAATGAGCAAGGAGTAAGCTAGTCTGTGTGTACAGCTTAGCAATACTCTAAAATTATTATTTGATAAAGCAAGAAGACTTATTACCTTCCTTGTAGAAGCTAGGACTGGCTGATTTGAAGCTCAGGAATGCAGTGAAGCATGCTCCTTCCCCGGCAGCATACCAGGGCAAACTGCTGAGGCCAAATGTAGTGAAAACCTAACTTGATAGTGTGGTCTTGAAGTGATTTAGAATATGTGTTTATTCTTTGGCTGCTTATTGAATTGAAAACCAAATTATATACCTTGGTCAATTGGGGAATTTTTAAAGAAATAATACTTATAATAAAATTATCAAAATATATAGGAAACCATTCAAACACTTTCATTCAGGTATTTGGGTTCTGTGCTGTGCCATACTCTGGTTCTACACGGCAGCAAGAAAGACAACAACCCCGTCCTTTCGGAGTTGATGGTCATAAGCATGAACACCAAAAGTCCAGTCACACAAAACCATTGAATTACAAGCCCATTATTTAAGTGGAGTTGGATTTAACCCGCAGGGAAAAGAAGTGAAAAATTTCACAGATTTTGGGGGTAGGTGTTACCATGAGGAGAGTGAGGCTTAAACTTATCAGCTAGGTGGTAGGAGAGGAGAAGAACTGATTGTGTTTCTCTCTGTTCCCTGGTTCTTCTCCACTGTCCTAGCATTCCAAAGAAATCCTACAAGTTCACATGGCCTAAATTTATTTTTAAAGGGTCAGATTAAACATGGGGTTTCTTTTGCACCCAAACTAGATAAATTTATTACTAATTTACCTCTATCCCTTGTTGTTATGTTCATAGGTCTATACTACCTAGGCAAGGACTCATATAATTTCATTTAATGGTATATAGCAGGTGAAAGTGCACACTGAATAAATAAAATTCATCTAAACATAAACATGCCAGCAAATATGCCTACAGCACAGATATTTTATTTTAAGGTGTTAAGTGAGCAAACATGAAGCTAAGAGCTTCTAACATGAAAACAGAAAATGCTGACTATTTCCATATACTTGGCTTCAAATGTCTAAGTAGCTAAGAACAGAAGAGAATCATGGAAACATTTAAATGTCAGAGAAAAAGTGAGACAGTCAAGAAAACTTATTTTTTTTGCAATGAGCTATAGTCAGGCCACTGCAGCCTGGGAGACAGAGCGAAATCCTGTCTCAAAAAAATAAAAAATTAAAAATTGAAAAAAAACATATTTTTGCAAGGTTAGTTTGATTTGAATCTAATTTTAAATAAAGCTTCCAAATTACCCACCAGTCTTAAGCTGTCCTTATAAATAAATACATCTTTTTTCCTATCATTTGAAACTGTGCACTGCAATATCTAATAATAACTGAATCTGTCACCATTCTGTTCTAAAACACTCACCCAGAATAGCCACCACAATGTCATCTTTGAGAATTTCAATGGAGCCTCTGGATAGGAAATAAAGAGCAGTGAGGACATCCCCACAGTGAACGAGGGTGTCGCCTGGAGGTGCATGGGTGGTCTTGAACTTCATTGCCAAAGCTCTAAGGCAACCTTTACTTGCCCCCCGAAAGGCTTTGCAGTTTTGCAGCAAAGTCTGGTTGAGATGTAGACAAATGTCAGCTTGTAAGCATTCTGGGAAACCCTTTAGGACCTGAAGGAAAAAAATAAAGAGTTTCATACTACCAGTGCACTGGGTTCCTCAACCTGAAATACAGTCTATTTCTTGCTCACAGCACCGCAGGCGTAGTCATTGTCATACAGGAGTTCCTACAGTGCTTCTACCTCGCCTACTTTAATGAATATTTGGTTTGCTAAACATGTCAGAATTTTTAGCTCAAATACTTGTTCCCTGTATGAACTGCAGGCATTCAGACTCAACACAAATGCTGCCTCATTAAAACGTAAAGCCTACTTTTCACACTGCTTCTCTTTCCCTGCATTATGTTATGTGGTATCATACTATGCACAGATATAATGCAATGTGACAATTAATAAGACATAACTAATGAAAGGTGGTATAACTAGAAAGACACTCAACCTTTTGAAGGGATCTCCAGTCAATTTAGATTGCCATCTCTGGTATACATCTTAGTTATAATTAGTAAAAATGTTGATCCTGAAATAGCCATGGTATTTGTAAATGTCATACCAGAGAGTGCTCTTAGTTAACGGTGTTTGGAATATTTATGTTTCATAAGCATATTATCAATACTAAATATTTTGATAAGTACTGACAATAGAGGAGGGAAAGGAGAACAGCAAACATGCTTTAAAAGTATAGTTCAATATTCAGAAATGGAAATAGAGCCAGAGTTTACAGTGCATACAGAAGCTTCTAAAGAGCTACTGTGTTGATAACCTATTCAGGGGCTAATTTAAAACTTGTCAAATAGGTTAAACAATAGCTTGTGACAACTGCAACTCAATTTGAATTGAATAAAATTTTATGTTATTTTCATAAAAAATTCTCACTGTACAACAGATCAAAGGTACTCAACTCTTGCCTCTCTGGGTCTTGCTAGTTGGGGTGTTGTCTGCAGATTTTAAATTTTTACATTGACTTTGCCCTGTCAGTACAAGTAGACTCATTTAAACATGCTTTGGGATGGAGGGAAGAAGCATTACATAGTGCAATTTATAGTGCAACAATGCAATTTGGGGATTTTAGTCTTTGGATCAACCTTGGTATGTTGTCCAATATAGCTAAGAGTAATCATGAATTATTTGTAAGACAATTCAAATGTATTTGGCTCTAGAGAAACTTCAAATTAAATCATGTTTGAGTGAATTTACAATTATCACTATTTTAAACATTCAAGTGGCCACAGGATCCTGCTGCCGTCGGACAGCTGTGTGATGCAGTTGGTCAGGCTAACTGTGATGTAATATGTAGGATCAGTAAGAGACCCACAGCACAGCAGCCACAATTTTCCCCCTTGTTTTCTTCACTATATATAGTCACCCACAGAAACGGGTAGAGTGTTTTAGAAGAAAATTCATGAAATTGAATTCTGGTCATGAATTTGCCACAGGTTGATTCTTGTGCAAGTCACTTCACCCATTTGTATTTCTTTACCATAGTATGAGAGCCTTCACAATATTGAAATTAGCCATAACGTCAATACATTGCCAATAGTGTGCCAATTGTCAGAAACTACTCATGCAGCTCCGTGCTGCTGCAGGAACTCAGACTCTCAATCCTAAAGATTCCTTGTCACCTGGCTCAGGTCCAAAACAAATGAACCTCCCTCTGATATGAGTTCCTGGGCACTCATCTTCAATGTCTCCCCCTAACCGTAACTTTTCAGCTTGGACTACATGACTGCACTCCTGTCAGGTTCTCTGCTTGGACTAAGGACCTCTCAAACACGATAACTTACGGTCTTTGCCCATTTTTGCCTCTGGGTACTGAAGGCTCTTTTCCTACTCTTTGCTGGGATCCTGTATCAACTCAACTCCTCTCATCAAACCAACTTTGTGGGTCACTGGTCCCTTCTACTATCTCACCCATTGCATTGAATTCTTTGGCAAGTAACGCCAGACTGGAGCTGAGCTAAGTTTGGATACTGTTTTCTTAAATGGTAGCCACTTTATTTGGGGGTTATATAGGAGGAAATACCCCAGGTTACTGACCGCTGCTTTGATTTACTTCTCTGTGAAGACTACTGTTGTGGTCTCAGCATAACTATCAAGTGACCCCATGCACATTAAGATGCACAGAGAATTATACCAAGTAACAAATTACATATGTCGATCTTTTTCTTAAGATGTAGCTATAATAAGGTACAAGAAGGCATTTCATATTTAACATAAATAAGGGAGATGTTGCTACTATTATAGTAGTTGGAATTAGAATACTGAGCTTGTAGCTGCTATTTCTGGCATTTTCCTTGAAGTGTCCCTGAGTAAAGCCTGGTTACGGGGAAAAAAATTGCATATGTGTGTGTATGCATGCTTTGAGTTGTAAGATAGAGATGAGATAGAGATGGGCTTTTCCATTTCTCTGAGCTTGTTATGTGAACTATGGAACCAGACAGGCATGAACCGAAGTACTAGCTCCATCATTCACTTGTGACTTTGGTCAAGTTACTTAACTTCTCTGAGATTCAATTTCTTTCTTTGTATAATTAAATAAATAGCATCTACTTCACAGAGTAGTGGCCACAATTAAATATGATAATGTATGTAAGCCATTTCATGCACAAAAGATGCTCAATAGACAGTTTACTTGTGACTTCCTTTGTTTTTTGGTCACATATGTTTCTTGTTCCTGAAGAATTGGTATGTTCTCTTCAGTTATAAAGAGAAAGACAAAAAACCTATTGTGTTTTCTCTTTGGTCTGCCTGATAGGCAATTCTCCATTAAGTTTTGTGTTCTATTGCCTCAGCAGAGTTTAAATGTTTATGTGTCATTTTATCATCAGTTTAAGAATTCTTTTTCCTTGCATCTGTCTTTAATTTATTTCCTGTTTCTGGCTGGTTAAAGACTCTGGCTTATTAATGTACTTTCCACTGTGAGTTGCCTCAAATACTTTTTGAAAGCAGGCAGTTACTAAAATCAATTTACAGATGTGTTCTTGGAATTCCAGTAGTTTTGGAATCACCCACAAAACTTTGAGGGCACTTGGGAAAGTTTTTCCTTGTTTAATGTCTTCAGTCCCCAATGTTCATTCTACTAGAAGTGACATCCATTGCAAAGGGTAACATAAAGTTGGAGGTGCCATAGAGCCTTTGTTTTCACATGGGAAGGATACATGGATCTCGGCATGAACTTGTCCAGATTAAAGAATTCTTGAGTGGTGTTAGTGCCTTCTTAACTTTCTTAGGTCAGCCACATAGATTACTCAAGTAAAACTCAGTAAAAGTTAAGATTCTGCTGTCGAATCTCTTACTAGCTTAATAATTCGGATGTCCCAAATAAGTTAGCATCTTTGGAATCTGGATTATGCCTAACGAAAGGGACTTTAAAAAGGAGAGTTAAAAGAGAGAGAGCAGTAACGGAATACAGGTAGAAGTATAGAAAAAAGTGGGAAATAAGAGGTAGGTTTAAGTAGATATTTATCCAGGTCACCCTCTTCATTGGTCCCAGCTATGTTGCCTTCTTTGCTTTTTACTCATTGTACTTATTTATTTATTTATTTATTTTTCCAGGTCTAGTTCATCTGATAAACTACTCTCTGAAATAGAACCTCCTCATTTTCCACTCAGATATTGGCATTTTACCTGACCCAGCAGATCTGGCTGTGCCAAGGGCACAAGTACAAACCAAGTCACAAGCTGGTTTGGCGATTGTTACATTCATTTCCACTACACTAGATACAACCTTCTTTTCTGTCAAGTCCTGAAGCTGTAAAGGTGCATATCACCTTCCATTGTGCATCTGGAGCCATTGTTTTATTGAGTCAGTCTAATTTTAAATACCAAGAAGCATCACCCAGAATCAGTTTTATGGCCTGCAGCTTAGAACAGCAGTTCTCATTGTTTTAGCAAATATTTATTAGGTATCTGTTATATGCCAGGCACTATGATAAATATGGGGGCACAATGATGAATAAAAGATGCTCTGAAAATATACTTGGTCTTCAAACCTTTCTCTAAATGCCCAAATTAAAAAAAAAAATTTATAGGGATAATCAGAATTTCCTACACTCTACTTTTCAAGCCAATCTTGGGCATTTATAATACTAATGTTATTGAAATGAATCCTCAAGGCAACAACTAATTTAAGGCAAGTAAAAAGCTCTAATTCCGTTTTTCTTATACTGGTTGGCATGGGGGTAGATTTTTAAAACTTCTTGAAGTTCCAGAAAATTTTTTCAAGGCTGGTAAAAATCCTTTATCTTTCTTAGGATATAAGGTCACTTAAATATTTTTTAAATACAAGATTAATTTCCTTTTACTTGAATTCATGTGAGTAAAACTTTTTGGGAGTTTTGAAATCAAATTATAAATTACAAATGAGAATTTTTTAAGTGAGTTTGAAATGCTTTCTGTGATTGTTAAAAGAAATCAACCCTATAGTTTAGTACTAGAGGACCCATAATTTAAAGACATTCAAACACAAACAACCCAACGACAAAACATGATGGCATTATTAAATTAAAGCAAAGCTCATTAAATAAATTACCCAAAACAGAGAGCAAAAATAAAAATAACTATTGCATAATAAACATCTATCAAACATGATCAGACATGAACTCAGAAGTATTCAAATCTATGTTAAGCTTCCCTAAAACGTGTATTTGCTGACACACAATGGCATAAGATCACAACATTGTTAATATTTGTAATGAGGTGGTGTGTAAATTCAAATTTCCTCTGTACTGATTGAGGAACCAATGCAAAATTTAGAAATGAAAGGATGCTGAAGTTGATATGAACCTGAAACTTTTGATTTAAGTTCTCATCAAAGTAACATTAATCTCATTAACTTTTTAAGTAAGTTCTTAAATTTAAGCTTACAGATTTATGCTAGGAAAACAATTACAGTATCTACTTTATGTATTGTGGCACAAATGCAAAAGCAGTTTGGCCCAGGCCTGTGACAGATTATAAATCAAGAAATGTGCCCTGGGCTTTAGTCAGTGGAATCTGAGCAGAGAAATACCCTAATTAATGAAGTTTTTTAATTTTTTTCTGATATGTCGCTGTTCTATCACCTTTTAAGGAGAAAAGAGAGGTGTTTATTTCTCTAATCAAATTTTACCTGGCTACTAATAAATATTTCCAAATGAAGTTAAATATTCACAATATAATTGACAATAAACTATGACTCTTTCCTCAAATTTAAAACACAAGATTCAATGTTTGCTATTTCATATTTCTTAGCCTGACTTGTAAAACACTTTAGCATGGTGGGTACATTTCCCAGATTCTGTTTGAAAGAAAGTCAATAATTGAGTTTTTTTTGTTTGTTTTTTTTAACAAAAACTCTCTCCAGACTCCTTTAATAGGGTTTTAACCCTCTGTATTTGCATCTGAAAAGAATCAAAATGTATTCTCTAATAAATAACTCATACCATATCCAGATAGTATTGGAAGGTTGATCTATGTTGTAATGAATGGTTTCTGATTTATTTCACAGGGGAACATTCCCAAAGGCAGGCTGAATATGGAACATTCAGAAAGACAGTCTGAGTGCGGCAAATGGCTCCTCTAAATAGCAGATTAATCATATGGACAACTCTGGTGGCTGAGATAACTGACATTAGGAAATTTCCTAGGGAAATTGTCTGGATCATTAAATATAATTAAATCTTGACAAATTAGGATTAATTAAAACACAAATTAACACTCCCTATGAAATACTAGACCTCAAGCATGATCATCAAATAGATAAGTAATATATTACATCTTAAGTCCCTAGAGTACAATTTTAATATTTTATAGCATTTCCTGGTTCTGATAGAATTATTGTTTTCAATGTGGGCATTCAGCTTTTGACAAATCTTTAGCATTTATAAGATACTAAACCTTACTTTTTGTTGTTTCTAGAAGGTAATGTCCTAAATTAATGGGTTCTATAATTTATAGGTCATTTCAGATCATATTACTTCTACGGTTTAGATATTAAGAAATAGGAAACACATACATTTCTTGTTTCTTTGGTGATTACATAATACTCCATTTTAACCACTGATCATGATAAGCAGACTCTTTTAGCTGTTTTAACCATACAAATATATATTGCCCTTGTCTGAAGCCCAGATTGCTTTGTCATCTACTTTCTTATTTTACCTTCATGTGGCTGTTAAAATAAGAAATGATTTCATTATGTAAGGCCACCATATCTGGCCAGATTGCTGGCAAAGCAGAGCATTATGGAATCCATGACTGTGGGAATATTTATAAGCATTGGGAGAATAATTTTATGCATATAACTTTTCAACATTTAGCATGTGATTCATATCATTTTGGAAAAAATATGGGCAGAGCAAAAGCTTGTCACATACAGGCACGATAACACCATTGTAAATCCTGAACCAGTTTTTGTACCAGTAAAAGTTCCTTGAAAATTGAAACAGAAGCCTTCCTACATTTTCCCTTTCCCACTCCTGCAACTCTAGTTAACAGAATATCTGTGAGTTGTTTCTTTGCTTTCAGAAGGAAACTTAAACTTTGTTCTGATCCAAATTAAGTCAGGGCCAAGGCTGGGTTGGAGTGTGGATGTGAGAGCAGAGGGGATTTATTGCTTTTACACACGTCTTTTGCCCAGGCCCTGGAGTCCTTCTGCTAATTCTGCAAGAGCTTGACTTAAAAATGGTGACTCAGGATTTCAGATATGAGGTCTCAGGGGAGACCTTGGAACCCATTAGGGTTTCTAAGGGCAATAGGAGGGATCTTCATCCCTCCTTCTTCCTGCTCAGTTATTTGAGAGAGGCAGTGGGGGAAGGGATGAATGATGCCCAGCAAGCATTCTTCCCAGATGGGTTGATTGTAGATGACCTGAGCTTGCTTATAAAGTAAGGAAAAGGAAGATACAGTCTGCCAGGTAATGAAAGCAATGATTTCAAATACTACCTTGTACTTAAAACACCATCTTGAACTTGAATCAAATTTTATGGTTTCAGAAACATTTATCATGTATCATATTTTAGAATCAAATTGTTTGATTGAATTGTCAACATTATGTGAGGAATATAGAGTGGTGATCACCCCATTTTTCAAATATGAAAGCTGAGACAGTGCATTAAGGACTTTTATTTGAGGAAGAACTAAGGCTCTAAACTTAGTCTAGGGTTCCTTCAACTATTTTTAATTGCCATAGCTGTCCATCAAATTGGATTTCTAAAGTTGCTAACAGTATAGTGAGATACAAAATGTTTCCTGTTCGTTTCATTTATTGATTTTGTAGAAAGTAAAAAAGGATATAAATCTAGCACAGATGGCCTTTTTATTTTTCACCAGTTGGGTATTTGTTCCTCAGAAATTTTAAGGCTGACAACAATGTAATTGTTTTCTAGGCAAAGTGATGGCTATATTAATAATTACCCAATTTTCGTAAAATGGTAGAAGTTTTTAAAACAGTAGAAATTCTCTTTCTCCATCTAACAAATTCCCCTCCTGCAAAATGTATTGATTGTTACCTGGCACTCTGAACATTCTAGGTACTGTTGTATCTGCACATTTCTGCTTCCGCCAACTGAGTCATAAACCAGCTGTGTGTGTTCCAAAACCTATTTATTCCAGCTATACTTGTTAGTGGAATTATATAATTCAATCACATATAGTATGTAAAAGAAAGAAATTTTGTGTAAAGGAGAGTGGTGTCCCTCCCATTCACAGTATAAAAATAAAGCCGAATGCTTTGGAAAAGTTTTATAAAGGTGAGTCATTAAAATAAAATGCAACCAGATTGCTGAATTAGGTGTGGGGTCTTACATATCTGAAAATTAGAAAAATAAAATTTTTTTTGACAGGGTCTTGCTCTGTCGCCTGGGCTAGAGTGCAGTGATAATCATCATAGCTCACTGCAACCTCAAGCTCCTGGGTTCAAAGGATCCTCCTGCTTCAGCCTCCCTGAGAACTGGAAATTTTAGAGTCTATGAACTCTGACTATAATCCAAAAATATAAGACAAAAATTAAAAAGTGATCATAAAATCAGAAGTACTTAGAAGTTAAAAACCACTCTATGATAACTTTTGAATAAAAGAAGAAAAATGTACAAGGTGATAAAATGAGACTATTTCATATCAAAACCCATGGAAATACAGAAAAACTTGCATTCAAAGAAAAAGTATATTCTTAATGCCTTCATTATTAAAAAGAAAGACTCAAACAACAAAAGACTTTAATATAAATATTAAGAATAGTAGAATTATCCAAAAAATAAGAGAGGGAATTAATGAAGGCAAATGCTGAAAATGAAAAGAATAGTAGCAAGCATAAATCAATCCAAGAGCTAATTCCTTGAAAAAAAATTGAATAAAATATATAAGTCTTTCAAGGTCTGCTGAAGGAAAGAAGACAGAGGGGACAAAAATATACAAATTTAAGAATAAGAAAGCAGACGTATGTGCTAATACAGAAAATATTAAATGTCTTATAAGAGAAACCTGCATGCAATTCTGTAAAAACTTTGAAAGCCTAGATAAAATGGATGAATTCCTGACAAAATAGAAATTGGCAATACTGAACAAGGAAGAAATATAATAAATAATAACACAGTAGATTAGGAATGGTGTTTAAAAACCTACTGTTAAAACTATTGGGATCAGATTGTTTTACAACTGACTTCTTTTAAACATTTAAAGAGCATGTAGACATAGACCAATATCATTAGAAAATAGATGTGAAATTCTAAACAATTGACTAACCAATAAAAACAACAACATGTCCCAAAAAATCAATGACCAAGTAGAATTTATTTCAGGAATGTAAGGATATTTTAAAAGTCTTAATCTTAATGGTGGAGCCATTTTCATTAAAATCACCTATTACTGCTCAGAATTGTTTTAGAGATTTTAGTGAACTTAAAAAAAATAGTTGCCATTAGAAAAAAAGGAAATGACTTTTTCTTTTTGCTGCTATGATTCTATACTTAGAACACCCAACATTAAATTCTCAAGAAAACCCTCCCCCCCACCAAACAAAACAAAACAAACCAAATTGAACCAAACCAAAGACAAAGTTCTATCAGAATTTGTTAAAGTTGCTAGATAGAAGATAAATTGTTTTACCCTATGTTGACTATTAAGTAGGTAAAAATGAAAATGTGTAATATACTTCATTTGACCATGCTATATAAAATTAATGAATAAATTTAACAATAAAGGTAAACATTTCTAAGAAGAAATTATGAATCTTATTGAAGGAGATCTTATTTTTTAAGATCTAAACCAGTGGTTCTTAACCCTGGCTACATATTAGCATAGACATGAAAATACTGACATTCAGACTTCACTATAAGCAATTCTGATTTAACTTGCAGGGTGGGCCTAAGCACATAAATTTGTTTAAAATATTTTAGATAATTTTAATGTGCAGCAAGGGTGAGAACTTAATACTGAAATTCTGAAGTTAATGTAATTCTACATAAATTAATATAAAATTTACAGAAAGAAAAGGGCTAGAGTAGGCTTATAATCCATTTTCTGTCTTTCCTGAGGAACACCAGCAAAGAAAAGTGTTCAGCTAATGGCAAACACTAGTGACCTGCTACTGGCAAACACACTAAGCACATTTGTTAGTGGGGTTAGCTCCTATCTATGGAGTGTTTTCAGCAGAAAGTATCTAGTCTAAATTGCTATGGTAAGCAAATCTTTCATCAACAGATTTATAGGACATGACTTTCTGGAACATGTCATGTAAGCTATGTAACATTCAGAGTACATGTTTAATGACCAAAAGGGTTTCTGCTTAAGTGTTATATCACCATATATATTGTTTGGAGACCTCCTTAATTAAATCTGAGCCAGAACTCATATTACTACTAATATGGCAAGGAAGAATCTCCATTCTAATGCCTCATGATAAGTCATATCTTTGAACTTACTAGTAAATCTTGAAAGCGGTTATGAATTCTCATTCTTGTGAGCCAGATTTGACCATCTGATCTTTGTGTTATCTCAAAAGCTCAACATGGAGTATGTTGTAATTGAATAAAAATAGCAATATATTTTATATGGAAGAATAAATGCTCTCAAGTAGCCAAAAGAAAGAAGAAAAATAAGATTAGTAAGGGTTGACCTACCTTAACAGATGTTAAAACATGATATGATACAACCAAACACAAACCATTCTGATATTACCATAGGATGGTCAAACAGAGCAGACTTGAGAGTCTAGATATGTATTCCAATTATATTTGATGAGCCAATGGGTAAATTAGGTGGTATTTTTAATTAAATGAAAAAGAATGGCTTATTTAATAAATTCTACCAGTACTATTTTCTACTCATGAAGAAAATAATTTACAAAAATAGATTTCAAACAGATTATGGAATTTTTCTTCTAACCATTTAACAAGAGTTATAAGAAAATCTAGGAAGCTATTTATGTAAACTAAAGGTTTAGTTGGGCCTTATTAAAAGAGGAAGGATCTCTGAACTATACAATAAAAGTTGACCAATTAGACCATATTAAAAGAAGAAAAAAAAACCCCGTTGGATCCAAAAGATCTTTTAAGCAAAGCCAACCTATTACAAAGATATTAGGAACAAATTGAAATTTAGATGGTGGATAAAGCATTACTATCTATAATTTAGAAAGGGTTCCTATAAAATGACAGTAAAAAGATAACTGAAAATATACAAAAATGCTATGAATAGGCAATTCATGGAAGTAAAAATCCAAATGGCACTATGTATGTGAATGAAAAAGATCCTTAAATTCAAAAGTTGCTAGGAAAATGTCATTAGAGTAACAACAAACTCTTATATATCCATTAAACTGGCCAAAGTTAAATAGAACCATAACACCCACTGCTAGTGACGGGAAGGGGATGAAGTAAGAACACTGTTGGTAGAAATGTAAATTATTAAACATTTTTGGAATGTAATCGTACAATAGCTATACAAATTTAAAATATAGTCTTTAACTCAGAAATCTCTTATCTGGAAATTTATCCATAAAAATAAAAGTATCAGTAGCAGAAATATATGTAAGGAGGTTTATTGCAGTATTGTTTGAAGTGGCATGAAATTAGAAACGAAATGAAAGCCCACCAATGAGAGAATAGCCCATTATCATAAATAGAGTAGGTAGTTATTAATATATACTATTTATATAGTATAATGCTAGTACATAGAATAACTTATTAATACTATAGCATGTTATATGCCATTAAAAGGAATGAATTAGAGTTGTATCAGCCAACTTGGAAGTATTTTCACAAGATATTAAGTCAGAAAGATCTATTGTATACAATTTAATATTATTTTTATAAATTAAATTTTGAAACCATATGTGTATGGTGTACATTTGTATTTGTGTGTGTATGCATACATACAAATATAATCACATTAGCATAGAGAAAGCCGTGGCAGTTTATACACATGGGTAACAGACAATGGGACGAGTAAAGTACTGCTGTGAGGGGGGGAGTAAGAATGGAGAAGTAAACTGAAGCATAAAAATCTGAAAAATGTTGCACTAAAAAAGCCCCTGTCAGAAAAAGTGCATATATTATGATTTCATTTATGTAATAGTTATGTGTGTGAGAAAGAAAAGAAACTTTTTATCTGAGGAATGTGACCCCTTTAATTTATCAGAAAGGCAATGAGATGGGAGAGCAGTCACAGGTGGGTCCCCTACCCTTGAGCCAAGTAATTGCTCCTAGATGGACTCTAGACTGTCACCACCAATGGCTATAAATTAACCTGACAATGCCACACACTGGGTGCCATAACTCATGCCCTATAGTTCAACAATGTACAGCTAATCAGTGTTATTTCCATAAACTCCTCCTCGGCCTTTTCTCAAAAAAACCTTGAGCCCATCCTGTGTTCTTCGGAGCACTTCCCAGTGTTTCGTGGCTGCAGTCCTCAACCTTGTCCCAATAAACTCCCTATATTAATTTTGCCTCCGTCTCTTTCTTTAGGTTGACATATCTATGATGTGTGCACCATTACAAAAGGTGGCTCCCAACCTAAAAATATTCTTATCAGGCTATGATAACTCTGTAAAGTGAGAAGAATATATGATATTCAATGAGTATGGTTACCAAGATGTTATTGTATCTGGGGGTTATTTCTGAGTGAAAAGATATAAGGTAATTTTTAATTACTTTTAAATAAATTTTTATATACTGCTTGATAATTTACAATGACTCTATAATTTAAATCCGGAAAGGTTAGGTCCTTCAACTTTCCTTCAGTGATTGGTCAAATAATCTTTTTTGCTCTTTAAGAATTCCCAGTATAAATGACATAATCTCACGGGAACTACTTATTAATGTTTAATAAGAAATATTTTAAGAAACATTTATAGGTCTCAATTCTGTGTGTCTTAATGGCTGAGAATGAAAGAAAAGGGAATAAAGCAATGTACTGACTTAAAATTCCATTTAATGTCGTTCTCACGTTTAAGAATGACAGGATATTTGCCGTAACCATGGTCCTTTTCTCATTGGTATGGGAGAAGGCGTCCCCTGCTTTTCTTTTCTTGGTTCTTTTATTCACACACCTCTGCTCTGCCTTAACTCCAAGAATGTCTCCATCTCTGATTACTTTACTCCAGGCCACCCTATATGCTTTTCCTTTTAGCGGTCCCACTTGTGAAATTTTGCAATGTGTAGCAGCTTTTCTGGCACCATAGTCCTCTTCGTTCTTCAGATATCTAGTCAAAGGGAATTGCTTTATCATAATGCTGTGATCTCAGTGCTGGTATTACCTGTTGTTAAATATTAAGAATAGCTTATAGATAAAGCAGATAAAATTAGAGTTAGAGTCTGGACTAAAGCCCCCATCTTGGACAACACTGCTAAGACCACATTTTTCTTGCATCCACATCTTGAAACTTACAATACAGAAGTAAATAATGGCTGGAGATTTACCTCTATGATTCAAATAAAATACTTCTACCTGTGTGGAGTGAGTCTGGCTTATCTTTCCGCTATGGTAGGTGTTCCTAACCACAGCCATGTTTTAGCTCTGTGTGGGTGGCAGAGCATATTGATCTAAGGTTAACAGTAGAGAGGGCAGAATGAACTATAGCATATATGGAAATGATTTAGCATAGCTCTGGAGTATTAAAAAAATACATCATCAGAGGTGATGGACCCCTCTATATGGAAGGTTCTTATCAAATGGTCCCTAGGTGGTTGTGGAGTTCTGCCGGGGGTGGCTTACCTGGCCAATAGGAGCCCAGGATACAAAGTGAAAGAGATTCTTTAGGTATATCTAGCATGGAAGATATAATGATTGTGTATTTTTCCATCCACACTCATCCACATGGATAGCAATATGTCTAAACTAAAAAAACAATTAAAATATATCTAAATTTGTTGAACTATTCCTACTTTAAGGTTATATGATATTTTGGGTTGGATGAACTGCTTCTGCTTATTTTCACCTTTAAAAAAACAAAGGTTAAGAAATCTGACATATTGAGTGGAACACTTATACATCCATTTGTAACATAAATTCCCTGTCCATTGGTTATGTTTTCCACTGAAGAAAACATGGGACTTTTATTTAGGGGGAAATTGTGGATGGTTTGATTTCATTAGGTTCAAGCAATTTCGAGTTACTTCAGTATTTGAATTAAAAGAGACTTACAATCATATTTCCAAAGAATATTTTATAACTGAACTTTGGTGATCTCTATTTTTCATTATTGGATTAACCTGTGTTGATTATGAAGTGATCTGAACTGAATTGAGTTAGAATTATTTCTGTGCTTCTACCACTCCAAAGAAAGTATTTTGAAACACACCATACCCTTCAGCATGAGAAATTGTACTCTGCTGTTCAAATAGGACCATTATTTCAAGGAGTTAAAAAAAAAACAGTTTGAGACACAATTTCCGCCTTCCTATTACTGCAAGAGAAACATTATTAATAAGTGGAGAAACTGAAGCATAGAAGCGTGTTCACCACCTCAGTGTGGGGTTTCTGTGGCCTGTTTGTCTTATGCAGGGCCCCAGAGATGCTGTCATTATTTCTCTTGGTTCTGAAATGGCTTTAAGTCAGATCCTACCACTGAAGAACTCACTTTGCATAGAAGCAGCATGATGCCAGCTGTAAATAGGTCCTTCTTGATGATGGTTGGAGACCAGGATGAAGTGACCATCATCACTTGTGAAAGGATGAGCACGTACAATTTGTGACCTGAAAATACCAGATGCCTGTCTTAAGCTTGATATCGTTCATGTCAGGGGGCGTCAGAAGGTATTTATTGTTCTCTGTGGTATTTTGGAGACATTTAGGGTAAGTAGACTAGGAAGGGCAGGTGAATTTTGCCCTTTCTTAAGTTCCTATTGCTCAGGGACTGGCTACAGAAGGTGATCAAGGCAAGTCTGTGTGTTAACAGCAGACTTCTTGCCAGTACAAAATTTTACTACCTACCCAGTTTCTGCAGAGCCAGGCAATTCCTGTCAACTTGTCAACATGCAGATGAAAACATCCTTTCAAATGCATGGCGCAAAACTGTTATTTTAATTCAACTCCTAAATGGTAGCTAGATATTTATTTACAGAAAACCAAAATATGTCACCAGTCCTGTGGGTCATTATCATCTAAATGCAGGGTTTTTCCAACATCCATGCCCCTTTTCAACGTGTGGAGGATTAGCCAGATATGAGAGCACCGTATTTGTAAAACTTTTGATAAAGCTCTATGACATGCTGATCGGTCAAGGTTTTTCACTGACTGTATTTATCAACTGCAGTAGATGAAGGATCATTAGGAAATGGTAAAGGGATTAAAAACAATATGGTGAAGTCAAGTCATGCTATTTTGTAAATTTTACTTTTGTATTTCTAATGGAGTTTATTGTCACAGGATTGTTTTTATCTGAGTTGCTGAATTGAACATAACTCAGAGTGCTCACCGTTATATTTTGCTATGGTGTATTAAAATACTTCATGATCTAAATATGAAGGTCTGGCACAGATGAAGTTATTTAAGTAAGCGTAGAGAATGGGCATAACAAAGTGTTTGATGGGGTAGAGTTAGACTGTGGATGCAGAGACAAGGTTGGTGTTAGTAGTGGAGACTATTCTGACAGATAACAGAGAAACTAGAACGAGTTGTGAAAGTAAAGGAAGTTAAATTTTCATTAAGATACTCCTGAGCACATCAGCCCCAAGAAATAAGAATTTCTATTAAACAGTGTACTGTTCTTTCTTAGAAATTTTTTTTAGAGATGGGGTCTCGCTCTGTTGCCCAGAGTAGAGTGCAGTGGTGTGATCATAGCTCACTGTAACCTCGAACTCCTGGGCTCAAGCAATCCTCCCTCCTCAGCCTCCTGAAAAGCTGGGACTACAGCACATGCCACCACGTCTGGCTAATTGCAAAAAAATTTTTTTAGAGACAAGGTCTTGCTATGTTGCCTAGGCTGATCTTGAACTCCTGGCCTCAAGTGATCCTCCCACCTCAGCTTCCCGAGTAGCTGGGCTTGCTGGCTGCCATTCTTTATTATTCTCTCTTCCAGTTTGAATGACTTTGTTCATAGGTCCATTACAAGAGCACACTGTGTCACTCTCAATCTCATTGTGATTTTAAGTATTTTTAGCTTACTAAGCTGACTCTTGATTGAAACGTCCAAGAATTCTCTTCCTCTTGGGTTCCATTCCTATCCTATACCTCCTCCTTTCTCGAGAATTAATCTAGTCCCTGTCCTACCTAGAGACCCGACCATGTAGTGCAAGTGCTGTCAAGTTTTCTCCTTTCCCACACAAAGCCAGTGCCTTCACCCTCTCTTTTCTTTCTTGACTGTCTTTAAGGAAAACTTACTTATCCACCCTGCTGAAGAATGTATACCTCTTCCAAGACTTTTATGTCAACTACTTTCTATGTTTACCTCTCTAAATTTCCTCCATTAATTTCCTAGGCTAAATAAATACTCCATTGTTCCCTTTTCTTCCTAAATTAAAGTTGTGTCTGGATTATCTGTCTAATTCTGCGAGTACTCTCCTGCATATGAGCCTCTGCTCTCGTTCTTGTCTTTACCTGAAATGGTCTCCTTTGGTTCTCTGCCATCGACAATTCTACCAGCCACCCAGTCCGGTGGTTTTTGAATAACACTCCATGCAGAAGCAGACGTTCCGTAAAGGAGACTCAGAGGCCCACCACCGGGGGTGAGGGGGTGGGCAGCAGATAGCTTAGAATTTCCATCCTCAAGTAGAAAATCTCCCATAATAATTATTTTACACATTTAGCATATTTGAATTCTGGTGCTTTAAAAATATTGGAAAATGACAAGTTTAATGAAATTGCAGAGAGGTTAAGTGACTTGTCCAAGATAAGCAGCAGATTGAGAGCTAGTTCTTGGGTCTTCTGAATCCCTATTCTACATTTTTTTCCTATGATTCAGGCATTACTTGGTGGAGTTGGGGTATGGCATTTTTAAGTAAGGAATACATCTCCATTTAATGTTCATACAGAATTTTCTTCCATGTCAGTATAATTTCAAAACATGGAGTGATTTATGTCCTAAATGATTTATTTCCCTCCATCCAGAATGATCTGTGGACCATGGTTATCAGGGCCTTTCTTCATTCAAGCCAGGCTCTTATGTGCATTGTGAGACCACTTGATTATTCTACACTGACGTGGAAAATGATTCTCATCACCTTGGTAGTATTGTAACTAAAACAGCGTTAGTTAACCTTGGCAAGTTTCAGACCGGGTCAGAAGTTGGTTTTGATTTGGAGAAATTCATTAAGATGCCGAAAGTGCTAATCTGAGTCCTCACTCCTACCTAGTCAAACTTTTGGAGGTAGAAGGAAAAGGGTTTTCCAGATTAACCTGTGCAAATCTTTGAGATAATTTTTACTATTTCTAAGTTTGAAATCACACTCAACAGAATGTGTTCCTTTCACTAGTTTCTATATCCTGGTCCTTTTCCTTTTGTACTCAGAACCATTTTGTTCAGTTGAAAGGGAGTCCATAATTATTCCCAGAATGTTTTAATTTCTGGAATATTCTGGCAATAGCTTTTTCACAGAAAGCAAAAGATGCAGGGAATAAGGAATATGGCCATACTTTTTAGGTCACATCTTTCTTACTTTTTGTGATCTATCAAACAATCAAATATTTTGGGGCATAAAAAATAATTTTAGGTCAATTAATAAATGTGATTGAAAATCTTGTACTTCATTTGGATAAGGTTGAACAGTAAAAATGACCTGAAATGTTTCATGAGAAATTATATTTAAGATTATACTTAAATGAAATAATATGGAATGCTGATGCAAAATATAACAGTTTGATGTAGTTTTATGTATCACAATACATAAATTTAAATAATATTAAATGTTAATAAATTACAATTTAATTGACAGTAAACTGATAAGACAGGGATTTTAACAATGTGGTTTTGGAGGTAGAAATCCACTTTTATTTATTTTTTCAACCTCTTAATAGTCTAAGTGTACAATTTCTTTTCTCTAATCCACTTTATTCTGTATATAGTGCTTAATAAGTAAGCATCTTCCATTTGCTGAGTTTTCAGAGTTATCTTGCACTTTGATTTTTTTTACTCACTTTGCAGTCACAAAATGAGAAATGTAGACAAACAAGAAGGTCGTGCAAAGTCAAGCTCTCGAAACCACATGCAAGACTGAGCGGCACATGGTTTAGAGCTCATACACTCCAGGATCGTGTCATACGGGCATGCAGATGAGAGGAAAGGAAAGCACCTACATCATGAAAATGGAAAACGATGAAAAAGAATGACATTTTCTTTATGACAATTATCTAATGCAAACCGTATACCCATAACCTTTACCAGAGTCAGGATAGGGACAGAGAAGTGAATTTTTGTGGGGAGCGGGAAACTGTATATATATATTATTAGAGGTCAAGTTGTTGTTAAAATTAAGGATGTCTATTCTGTACTTGGCCTCTTCCAGGTTATCTTCCCCAGTTTGTTGCTTTGTATTTCCTCTGCTACATCATGCAAAAAAGATCAGAACTAACATTGGAAATCATTTAACAAGCTCTAAACCTGACAGATAACAAGGGTGTTCTCAACAATTTACACGAGAATTAAATTGGATATAAATACCTCCTGTTCTTACCGGTGGGTGTTGTGATTCCATTTATTAAGGTGTGAAGCAGACAGGAAAGAGATAAATCTTTCATAAGTACATTGTAAATAGGCAAGTGGTATATAAACCAAATTCAAAGGTAATAGAGTCAAACAATGAAAGGTAAATAGTTGTCACAAAATAGACTTTATCACAAAAAAATGGTCACAAAACTAGCGTTATATGGAGAGGGGAGGTAAAACAATTGTTTTACTACTGTTATTGAAATAATCTGGCATTATGGAACAACAAAATTGAGTGACACATGTTTTGATTAAAAATTCTTGATGCTGCTTCAGCCAACCCATCAGTATTCCCCAATACTTCTTGAACACTGATATCTTTGTTAAACAATAATAGTGACGGAAATGTATAAAAGTGATCAATATGTAGGTGCTCTTTCTTGTGACATTAAAGTGTTCCCTTGGGGAGATCAGTTTATCGAATGAATTTTTTCATAAGGAATTTTAGGATGATTAGAAATAACTCATGGAGTTTAGCTACAGTTTTATATGAAATGTACTAATTAGATAATTAGCTCTTAAAATTAAAATTTTTTATAAGGCATGTCCTTACTTCTCAATCAAATAAATCACATGCAGCTATGATAAACTTATCCAATTTGTCTTTCAAATTGGGCAATATCTGCAATGCTTTCTGCACCATTAGTGCTAATTTTGAAACTTGCTTTCGGTTAGAATATTACTGGTCAAACAAAAAATATCAATCTATTATAAATTATACAGGCTGATTTACATAAAAATTGTTTATGCAATTGACATAATTAAATGTGAGTGATTTTATGTTTTGAAGAATTCTTAGAAACAGGGTCCTTGCACAGTGGAGGAGTAGCCATGTGGGATGGCACCATATTTTTAAACATTTTTCTGTTGCTCTATGATATGTCATGAAATCTGGATTTGTTGTATAATTTATGTAGCAATCAGTCTCTATAGCCAAGTAGCAACATGAATGAAGTAGGCAATTCTAATAATAAAAAAGGCTCTTTGGACCACATGAATGTTATTAATTACATTGATTTTTGAGCAGTAATATAGAAGGGGAGGTTATGACAACTGATTTTTGATGTCAAATTTGCTTAAAAGGTCTGAAGGAATTCATATTTCCTCCTTGAAAGGAAAGAGGCATTAAATCTGGTACAGTAAAAGGGCACATAGTCAATTGTTTAAAATATAAAAAGTAAGTTCTTAAAAGCAGTGTGAATCTTCCTAGCATAAAATGCTTATGACATATATAAACTCCCTAACCTCTCCTACAAATTTTCAGCTTCCCATTTTTTAAAGTGTGTTAACCTTGGATCTCTGTTTGGGGGCATGCATCATAGTTGTCACTGTTCATTTGCCAAATCTTATTGCACGTGGGTCCAACTATTCTTTTGGGTGCTGGCAACTAGACCATGCAGTGAAAGCCCAAGTCCCAGCTAAAGCAATGCTCTCTCTAACCAGAAGTGGGAACTCTACCACACACAGTTATATCAGTTTGCATCATGTTATAATGCCTTTGCCACACAGTATAACTAGATATAGCACCATGCAATGCCATGAATTGAGAATGAGAGACTATTTCCAGGGGAGAGAATACACATCTGAGAGAAGAAAACAAAAGCAGGGGGTTCGAAGCTGGTGAGACTGGCTTTTTCATTTTGGCTATAGCTGTAATGCCTGTGGTGCTTCTGTTTTGGAAAACAAATACATACCATGTTCATGTCAATGCCATTGGTGTAAGTCCACGCATGCTGGAAATATTCTTCAAGACGTTGCCTCAGAGGGTTGGGGATTTGGTGAAAGCGAATGAACTCTTTTACTCGCAGCATCTGCATGTGGTACCTGGCAGTTCCCGAGTATAGTCTTTGGATAATTGCAGATACATTCCCAAAAATGCTTGCATACATTAGTGCTGGATTGGATAAAAAACAAAGTTATCAGGGAACACTGTACGTGGGCGTATTATATATTGTCAAAATATCAAGCAAGATTTCAATTATCTCAGCCAATTGTGAGGATTAACCACCGGCTCACTGGGAAAACAGAAGTTAAACAAATAATGCTTTAAAATTTAGACAGGAAAGGGAAGTTATTCAAATGAATTATGGATTCTAAATTAAAGTAAAAATTAAGATTGTTTATAATATCAGCTTGTGACTGAGAGCATTGACTAGAGACAAAAACGCATTTGGAATAAACTATTTCATTTGTCATAAGACGGCATGGCATAAACATGCTTTCTCAAAAAAAAAATCTCATGAGGCAGAAACATGTTTTAAGGAATTTAAAAACACTTTTGAGTCGGAATTTAAATACTGATTTTTAAATTTTGACTTATCTCTGCCTCTCAGTCTCAAATCTAACCTTGTAGCAATAAAAATCTGTTATAAATTTTTATATTATTTTTAAAACATTGGATTTGCTAAGAGAATAACTAGTTATTTTAAGAAACCCAGAGTTTCCTTAGAGTGTTAATTAGTGTAAATTTTTTTTTTTTTTTTTTTTTGAGACAGGGTCCCGCTCTAGCCCTGGGTAGAGTGCAGTGGTGTCATCATAGCTCACTGCAACCTCTAACTCCTGGGCTGAAGTGATCCTCTTACCTCAGCCTCCCCAGTAGCTGGGTCTACCCGTGTATGCCATGACATGTGGCTAATTTTTCTATTTTTGTTGAGACAGGGTCTTGCTCTTGCTCAGCTGGTCTCAAATTCCTGAGCTCAAGTGATTCCCCGGCCTCGGCCTCCCAGTGTGCTAGGATTATAGGCATGAGCCACCACATCCAGCTTTAGTATACAACTTTAATCCATTCAAATTCATTTTAATAGTATCTTTGCATAAGAAACGTATCTCTAGCTTAGAAAATGCACATAGTTTTATTTTTTGGGGGAGAAAAGAATATATTTTCGTTCTTTCATTCTACGTGTAGAAACTGCTATGACATCCCTTGCTACATTATATATTCAGTACTTAGGTAGAATATCCATATTAGTTCTTCTTCACTAAATCTTTATGGCTTATAATGAGCTCTTTAAACACTTTCTCTATTCTTTTTTATATTTGTATTCAGTTTTTAATAATTCTAAGAAATGCCATGCTCTGTACCGAATGTCACCTCATGACATATGGTCCCTATATCGATCTTTGGGCATCTGTCAGAGACTGAGGGATGAGGTGATATGTAAAGCACTGGAACAGCAATATACCAAGCAGTGGGAAAAGCAACCACAATAACAAAAATGTTGAAGTGTTTGATTATACTACATGCAACCAACACATGTGTTTTTTCCAAACACATTTTGCAAACAATTTCCTCCATATACCACTTAATCATTTTAAAAGTTGGTTTTGGCCAGATTCAGGCTGTGTTTTAAACTAATAATATTTTCCTGGGCATTTGCTTTCTTTTCTATCTTATTGTGTTTGCTTATCTCATCATGTTTTGTTATCATGGTCATTATCTACCATAGATGTCCCAGGTAAGAGAATGTCCCAGGGAAAGAAGTAGCCCCTTATTTTTATCTATTTGAGAGGATGAAAGTTGAGGGGATGTGATGTTTAATTTTATGTCAACTTGACTAGGCCACAGGGTGCCTAGATATTTGGTAAAACATTACTTTGGGTATGTCTGTGAAGGGTGTTTCTGGATGAGATTAACATTTGGATCAGTAAACAAGTAAAGAAGATTGTACTCCCCACTGTGGATGGACCATATCCAATCCACTGAAGGCCTGAATAGAACAAAAAGGTGGAGTAAGGGAGAATTCGCTCTCACTGCCTGTCTTTGAGCTGGGACACCGGTGTTCTCCTGCCTTTGGACTCAGACTCAGGCTCATACTGAAATCATACTATTGGCTCTCCTGGGTCTCCAGTTAGCTGACTACAGATCTTGAGACTTTTCAGCCTTCATAGCCATGTAGCCACTTATAATAAATCTCTTTATATGTATATCTATACCTATATCTGTCTATCTATCTATCATCTATCTACCTATCTATATCATTTATCCATCTATCTACTGGTCTGTTTCTCTAGAAATCCAGATGCATACAGGAGATCTGTAGTGAGGCTGGATTGGTAGGTGTAAGAGACATTCTCCATGAGGTAGACTGGCTGTTTAGGTTGTAGCCTCCATGGGAAGCAAAAGCAGGCCTAAATTGTTCCTAATTTGAGAAAATGAATAATTCATTAAGTGAGAGTTAGCGATATTCACCAGAAACGATTCCTGTGATCCAAGGAGATTTGTGTGAGAAATGTCTTTTACTCATTCTAAATGTAGTGTTGGAAATACTTATGTGTGCTGTTATGTTTCCAAAGTACCTATCAAGTGCTCAGGAAGTAGATTCAATCAGAGGGCACATAATCAATGAAGGTAATTTTACCTAAACCACATAATTACATGAAGGGAAAAGGTCAGGAAAAAATTTTCATTTCATTTTTCATAAATCCTGTGGTCTTATCTCTATATTTCCACCAAAATGAACTAAAATGTTAGTTTAGGTTGTAAACAGGCATTTCCCACTCACTGCTAAGATGGAAAAATCTAGATTATAAGTATGTAGTTGTACACATGAATGACCAATTGAAATATTTCTCTTAGGAAATTGTATGTTTCTGACTTTTAAAATTATAATGAAAATATTATTTTTTTCTTTTTTTTAAGGAAGCAAATGGAGCTAAATGTTATAAGCTAATGAGAAGAATAAAATGATTATATACCAAATACATTATTTAGTTGATGCACAACTGGCAATAATATCAATCAAAAGCAAGTTGATAGGCTCTGTGTATATAGGCATCTCTCCTCAACTCAATATTTTATGAGCTTTATATTAATAAAATAGGGAGTTCTTATTTCATCAAAATGGTTTACCTTAGGTTAAGTATTATAGAAATAAAACAGGTATGTCTTAAAACTTCCTTCAGCATATCACACCCAAAATCTGACAGGCTAACCATACTAATAACTTTGGTAGCTGAAACATGTTGACAGAAAAAATACACTTGCTTTTCTGTTTAATAACATTTTAAAACATAGCAATTAAAAATAAATTTTATTGATGTATAATTTAAATAGGATAAAATGAATCCATTTTAAGTGTACAGTTCAATTAGTGTTGACAAATGTAAGCACGATCCAGATACGGAACATTCCATCACCCCAAAATTTTCCCTATGTCCTCTGGCTGCCTGTGCCACTCACTTCAGACCTTAGACAAACCACTGAGCTCCTTTATGTCATTACAGATTAGTTTGCATTTTCTAGGGTTTCATATAAATGGAATCTTAATGTACATATTCATTCATGTCTGACTTCTTTTTCTCAGCATAATGTTTTTGGGAATGATTCTGTTGTGTGTATTAATTGCCGATTTGCATCATATGGCTATACCACAGTTTGTTTTTCTCTCTTCCTGTTGATGGAAATTTTGCCATTTGTAGTTTTTGGCTATTATAAATAAAACTGCCATGAACATTTGTATACAAGTCTTTGTGTGGGCATATATTTTCATTTCCCTTTTAAACACCTAAGAGTGGAATTGCTGAGTTGTATAGTATGTTTAACTTTTATAAGAAACGGCCAAACTCTTTTCCAAAATTGTATCATTTCACATTTTCACCAGCAATATATGAAAATACCAGTTGTTCCATATCCTCTCCAGTCTTTAATTTTAACCATTGTAGTGTGTATAATATCTCATTAGGGTTTTAATTTGCATTTGCCTGATGAATAATAACATCTTTAGATGTACTTATTGGCCACTCACTTATCTTCTTTTGTGAAGTGTCTGTTCAAAAATTTTGCTCGTTTTTAAATTGAGTTGTCTTCCTATTACGGAGTAATAAGAATTAATGATATATTCTGGATGTAGGTCATTTTTCAGATCTAAATATTGAGAATATTTTCTTCCTGTTTATCATTTGCCGATTACTTTTCTTAATGGTGTTCTTTGAAGAGCGGAACAATATGAAAATATAATTTATGAAATTATAATGAATATATGAAATATAATTTATCAATTTTTATTTTTATTTTTGGCTCAGGATTATTTTTAGTTTGTTTCAGTTTGGGGGATTTGTATCCTTCAAAAAATTTGTCCATTTCATGTAAACTGTAAAGTTCATTCTTCATTATGTTCTTTTATTATCCTTTTAATGTCCACAGAATTTGTAGTAATATCTTTTCTGTCATACAGGACATTGGTAAGTTATGTTGTCTCTCTCTCTTTCTTTCAGTCTTGTTGGAGGTTTATCAATTTTATTGATCTCTTAAATTAGAGCCAGAATTTATTTCCATTAACTTTCTCTATTGTTTTCTAATTTATTTATTTCTGCTCTTGTATCTATTATTTCTTTTCTTTCAGTTATATTAGGTTTAATTTCCTTGTTTTTTACTAGCTTCTTAAAATAGAAGCTTAAATCTTTGATTTTAGATCTTACATATTTTTAAATAAA
Organism: Indri indri; assembly: GCA_004363605.1. Lineage (NCBI taxonomy): Eukaryota > Metazoa > Chordata > Mammalia > Primates > Indriidae > Indri > Indri indri. The sequence continues at coordinate 51,644 of RJWJ010001252.1, read as the reverse complement.
ACACCAAAAGCTATAAACTTCTAAAAATGCTAAAGCCTAAAGGGGCCCACTACACATTTTGATGCATTTTATTTTCATTTAGTTAAAAATATTTCCTAATTTTCCCCGTGATTTCTTCTTTGAACTATGAGTTACTTGGAAGTGTGTTGATTTCAAAATATTGGGGGACATTTTAAAATATCTGTCAATCTTTCTTTTCTCCCCCTCCTCTTCCACCTATTTTTGTTACTGATTTCTGGTTTGTCTGTGATCAGGGAAGTACTCTGTATGATTTTAATACTTTAACATTCTCCTTGGAAACACTCTTCTAGACATTGGCCTAGGCAAAGAATTTATGAAGAAGACCCCAAAGGCAATCACAGCAACAACCAAAATAAATAAATGGGACCTGATCAAATTAAAAAGCTTCTGCACAGCCAAGGAAATTGTCACAAGAGCAAACAGACAACCTACAGAATGGGAGTAGTGACTGAACATCACATAAGTGTACATATAAGAATAGCATCTATTGGATGTCGGGTAGGGAGGGAGGGGGAAGGGGGAGGGGCGAGGGGGAGGAGGGGACGGATATATGCATACACAAAGGGTGCAATGCGCACCCTCCGAGAGATGGACACGCTTGGGACTGGGGCTTGGGGGGAAGGGGGGGCAAGGGCATCATACGTAACCTAAACACCTGTACCCCTATAAACAACAAACAATAAAAAAAAAAAATACTTTAACATTTATTAAGACTTGTTTTGTGGCCCAGCATATGGTCTGTCTTGGCGACTGTTTCATATACATTAGAAAAGAATGTGCAATTGTCAATATGTCAAGTTTAGCTTATAGCATTGCTCGTCTTCTATATCTCTATCGATATTTTTGTCTATTCTATAAAACACTGAGAGAGGAATGTTGAAATTGCAAATTGCAAACTATACTTGTGGATTTGTCTATTTCTCCTTTCAGTTATGTCATTTTTTGCATCATATAAAGTTCTGTAACTGAGCGAATACACATTTAAGACTGTTATGTTTTTCTATTTTATCTCTGGTAATAGTTTGTGTCCTAAAGTCTACTTCGTCTGAAATTAATACTGCTCCTCAAATTTTCTCACGATTAGAGTTTGTGTGAACATTTTTTTTTTTTATCTTTTTCTTGTGTCTTTATATTTTAAGTTTGTTTTCTTTGGATAGCATATGGCTGAGCCTTGCTTTTAAAAATACTGTTTGACAATACCTGCATGTCAATGAGAGTGTTTAGATCATTTATTATTATTATTTATTTACTTAGGTCATTAAATATGAAATGTCCAATTTCAAATCAAAAGTGTAGTTTATTATATATCAAGCAAGAAGCAGTACAATTAATCAAAGTATGCTCTTAAACTATCGACACAGTTTTGCCATCTTAACAGTAGCTTGTTTATGCCAGCAGCAAAGAAGCCTGGAGAGCAAGTGGTGATGAAATTGTGAAAGGCATTTTCCACAGCTTGTTGAGAATTGAATATTTTTCCTTGCAAGAAGTTGTCCAAAGCCTGGAAGAAGTGGTAGTTAGTTGGTGCAAGGTCTGGTGAATATGGCGGATGACAGAGAGTTTCCAAGTCCAGCTGCTGTAGTTTGAGCAGCATCGTTGGCATGACATGTGGTCGAGCGTTGTTTTGCAAGAAGATTGGCCTGTGTCTATTGACCAGTCTCAGCTGCTTAATCACAAGTATCCTTATCATTTTGTCCAATTGGTTGCAGTAGACATCTGCTGTAATCAATTGACCAGGTTTCATGAAACTTTAGTGGATAATACCAGCACTGGTATACCAGCACCAAAGAGACACCATAGCTTTTTTGGATGACTATTCCATTTTGGATTGTGTTTCAGGACTTCGTCTTTATCCAGCCATTGTGCTGAATGCTTGTGATTGTCAAAAAGAATCCATTTTTCATCATACATAACAAGTACAGTGTAGAAATGTTTCAACTTTATGTCATGACAGCAAAGAAAGGCAAGCTTGGAGATAATTTCTCTTCTGACGCTTGTTTAATTCATGCGGGATCCATCTATCCAGCTTCTTTACCTTGTCCATTTGTTTCAAATGGTCCAATATTGTTGGAATAGTAACATCAAACGCTGCTGCTAATTCACGTGTAGGTGGAGATGGATTTGCTTCCATTCTAGCTTTCAGCTCATCATTAGCTATCTTGGTCTCAGGTCACTCATGTGGCTCAATTTCAAGATTAAAATCACCAGAACAGAATTTCTCAAACCATTGACGTACTGTGCGTTCATTAGCCACAACCTTCCCAAACACTTCCTTGATATTTTGAGCTGTCTGCGCTGCATTGGGTTCATGACAGAACTCATATTCAAAAATAACATGAATTTTTGACTTATCCTTGGTTTAACAAAAACAGCTCTAAAAAAAATTTGAAAGATAATCACAAGCCAAAACGTGCATTTGAAAGACTAAGGATGTACCTTCACAATAAAAATAAAACAAGAAGTGTCAAAGTAAAATGTCAGAGATAAGAATTGTCAAAGTTAGTACTTAAGGAAATCGGATACTTCATACTTAATAACCTAATACATTTAATGTAATTATTGATGTGGTTGGGTTTAAATCTACCATCTTGCTATTTGTTTTCTACATGTTCTTTTTTTCCCCTATTTCCTCCTATCTTTTGGATTTATTGTTTTTTATTTTTCTCTTTTGCTTTCCCTAGTGGCTTCTTAGCTATACTTGTAGGATTTACAATATGCATTTTTAATTTATCACTATCTATCTTAAATAATATAATACCACTTCATGCATGATATGGGAATCTTATAAGAAAATACTTCCATTCCCCCTCCCACTTTTTTGTGCTTTCATTATCATACTTCCTTCATCTACATATGATATAAAACCTGCACATCAGTTGAAATTATTTTTGCTTTAAGCATTCAAAAATATAAAAATTCAAAAATTTATTTTTTGAAGACATTTAAAAATAAAGAAAAAGTCTTTTAAATTTACTCACATATTTACCATTTCTGGTTCTTCATTCCTTTGTGTTGATCCAAATTTTCATCTGGCATCTATTTCCTACTACCTGAATAACTTTATCGTTTCTTGTATTCTGCTTATGATGAATTATGTCAGGTTTTGTCAGTATTGAAGGATAGTTTAATTAAACATAGATTTCTACATTGAAAGATTTTTTTCTTTTAGCAATTAAAGAGTTTTGTTCTGTTGTCTTCTGGCTTTCATTGTTTCTAATAAGAACTCTATCAACCTTATGTTTTTCTTTTGTACATAACGTGTCCTTTTTCCACTAGTGGCTTTGAGACTTTCTCTTTATCACTAGTTTTCAGTAATTTGATGATGATGTGCCCTGGTATGTTTTAGGGACGTTTAACCTGTTTGTAGTTCTTGTATTTGTGGTTTATAGTTTCCACCAATTTTGGAAAATTTTCAGCCATTATTTTCCTGATTTTTTTTCTGCTTGCCTCCACCATTTTTTGGACTCCATATACATACGTGTTCAAGTGCTTGGTATTGTCTGTTAGTCCCATCATCTCTGTCAATTCTGGTTCCATTTGGTTTGGTTCATATTTGGTTCTTGTTTATGGTTCATATTTTCCTGTTCCTTATCATATCTATTAATTGTTAATGGATGCTGGGCATTTTACAGTTAACATTGTCCACTGCTGTACTTTTTTTTTTTTTTTTGTCTTTAAAAATATGTTAGATGTTGTTCTTGTAGGCAGGCAAACCATTTGCAAATCAGTTTGTACCTTTTGAGGCTTGCTTTTAAGCTTTGTGAGGGGAAGATTAGTTCTAGTACTAGTACTATATGGCACAATTTTTCTGAGATTTATTTCTCCTGAATACTCTGAATGTCCAATAATAGCTTTCCACTCTGCTGGTTGGAATTTGAAAATCTCCCATACTTGTGCAAGATCTGGAAATTGTTCAGGTTACAGGATTTCTGGTATTTCTTTTCCAGGTCTTGAGGAGTTTCGCTTCATTCATTTGTGACTGACTTAGCATTCATCAGTAGACTCAAAGGGATACCTATGTAGGTTTCTGGAGCTTTTCTTTGCCAAAGCTGCCTCTTCTCTGTTGTCTGTCCTGAAAATTCCAGTACCTTAGCCTCCATGACCTCTTATTTTTTTATTTTCTTAACTCAGCAAGACTACTGTGGTCTGTGTGGGTTATTTGTCCTTTCACTGGTCACTGTGGTCCAGAAAGTGACCCCAAGCAGAAAGCCAACGATAACATGGGGCCCATCTTTTTTTTTTTTCTTTTCTTTTTTTTCCCCCTGAGATAGGGTCTTGCTCTGTCACCCTGGCTAGAGTGCAGTGGTGTCATCATAGCTCACTGCAACCTCAAACTCCTAGGCTCAAGCAATCCTGCTGCCTCAGCCTGGGACTACAGGCATTTGTTTTACTTGTTTCTCACAGAAGGAAGGTAAAGTTTTAGTAACTGCATCATGTCTGGAGGCAGAACTCCAGTAACTTTTTTTTACATGCCATAAAAATAAGGAATTCCCCCAAGATGCTGGTCAAGCAAGTCAGAAATGGAATACATTTGCCTTTGTCTTACTGGGTTGTGTGTTTTTTAAATTAAATATATACATTACATTTATACTGTTTGAATAAAGATATAGAATTATGTTATATATCAGAAAACATAGATATGAATATATGAGCATAACTTATGTTTACAATTATTTAATGACTGTATAACTTTCCCTTTGTTTTTCATTTTGAATTATGCACACTTTTGAAATGAATTCTCTAAAAATAAATAGCAGCACAATTCACAATTGCAAAGATGTGGAAACAACCCAAGTGTCCATCAATACATGAGTGGATTAATAAAATGTGGTATATGTATACCATGGAGTACTATTCAGCTATAAGAAACAATGGTGATATAGCATCTCTTGTATACTCCTGGATAGAGCTGGAACACATTCTACTAAGTGAAGTATCCCAAGAATGGAAAAACAAGCACCACATGTACTCACCATCAAATTGGTATTAACTGATCAACACATAAGTGTACATATAAGAATAACATCTATTGGATGTCGGGCAGGGGTGGGGAGGAGGGGACGGGTATATGCATACACAAAGAGTGCAATGTGCACCATCCGAGAGATGGACATGCTTGAAACTCGGATTCGGGGGGGAGATGGGGTAAGGGCAACATACGTAACCTAAACATCTGTACCCCCATAATATGCTGAAATAAAAAAAAAATAAATAAATAAAATAAATACAAAAAATAAAAATAAATAAATAGATAAATAAAATTAATTCTCTGATCACTGTTCTCTGTACACAGCAGTACAGAAACTGTCTTTGTAAATTATAGCTTTAAAAAAATGTATCTATAGGCATTTGAGTTATTTGCATTTTGTTAGATTATACTTTTTAAGGTTTTATTTTTAGTTCCCTTGAATTATTTTGCTGTAAGATGGATGGTTGATTGCCTTATTTTCTACAACTTCACTTAAAATTTTCTTTTGGAGTAAGATTAGATTTAAAGAAGCTCAAGGATGATGAGAAAGTTCAATCACTATAGTTACAATTAGCATACATATGATATTTTACCTATTTTTGGTTGTTTTATTTTTAGATTGAAATCAGGCTACTCATAGGTCTGTGGTATATGTGCTTAGTTTATAAATACAGCAAACAGATAACCAAATTATTTTCGAATATAGTTGCCTCTAACTGGAAATATCATGCACATGTACACCCATACACATCAAATGGCTGAGCAAATTTCAGGGACATTCTTATTATTGCTAAGTTTCAAGTCCCTATTTTACCCTTTTCCTTTATTTATGGCATAACAGATTATGATACAGTTCTCCAAGAATACCTATAAACTTTTTCCTGTGTGATATTAAGCTTTATATAATCCCATTTTGATTAAGACTTATAGAACCAAATATTTTATTCAAATAAATGATGTTATGTGGAACATAGGTATATCTTACTATACCCAATTGGACTAGTGTCTTTTCTTAAGAGATGAAATTCATCTGCAAAAAACATGTATTCTTAAAGAATCAATAGAAATAGTCTAGCACTGTATTTAAAAAAGAACCGAAGGAAGGAAGAAAACTACCAGTAATTCCCTGATTTAGAGATTAGAAATTAGGTGTAGAGCAAGTAAAGAACTGTACTTTCTTGCTGGATGCAGTGGCTCACACCTGTAAACCTAGCGCTTCGGAAGGCTGAGGTGGGAGGATCCCCTGAGGCCAGGAGTTCTAGACCAGCCTGAGCTGGTCTAGAGCAAGACCTCGTCTCTACAAAAAGTAGAAAATTTAGCTGGGCATGGCGGGGTGCACCTACAGTCCCAGCTACTTGGTAGGCTGAGGCTGGAGGATACCTTGGGCCTAGGAGTTTGAAGTTGCAGTGAGCTTTGATGATGCCACTGCACTCTAGCTGGGGTGATAGAGCGAGATACTGTTTCAAAAACAAACAAACCCCCAAAACAGAAAACAACCAGAACTGAATTTTCTTCGATTTAAAATAATTAACAGGATAAATAGTACTATGTATTTCACTTAATCCTCACTAATATATGGATTACTATAATAAGTGGTGAACCGGCTAAACTTCAGTGCTTTTTTAAAACTCTTTCTTAAAAATTCCAAGTTTCAAAATACAGGTTCTGTTTCCTTAAAAAGGTAATTTTTTTCTGTATAATTGCTTAATTAAGAACATTTTTTTCCTTTTCCTTGTTTGCTACCTATGCCACTAAAGTTCATGACCACTATAAAGTGTTTACTAGTAAGTAGCTGTAATCATAAAATGGTTGGGATTGTGTTTGCTCTGAGAGATTCAGTCTCTCTGGAATGAAATTTCTATTTTTTCTAGTAGGTTCTACTTTCATTTCCTTCTGGGTACAATGCTACTTCTGTGTTTGTAGCTAAAACTCGGACTGAATTAGTAGAATGTTAAGAATCATTTAAATATAATGTTATTTGTTTGTGCAAATGTTACTAAAATAAAAACAGTAAAACACATATACATATGAAAAGCACATTTTATATAAAGTAGACAACAAACTGGGTGAATCTATTTAAGTTTCATAAATAGGGCTCATTTAAGCACATGTCATTAGTCAGTATGTTGACATTTAAAAATCAACTATCAAGATCGATTTTCAACTTTCTATGCAATCTAAGGATGGCATCTAATCTAATCTAATATTCTTTTGGAAGCTTTAAAAATCTATTGTGTTTTTGCCAATTCCTGCATAGTATCAGCAAGGTTACCTTTAGTGTTTCCATAGTGTGATTTTTTTTTTTAAATTAACATTATAACATCTTTTAACAAAGATTTTTTTTTCATCCCAAAGAATATTCACTGTAAATGATGCTCATGACATTAGCCCATTATAGGGTAAAGGGCAATCATTTAGGTCTTGGCATAATGTCACAGGAAAAGAAATTTTTAGTCAATGACAGGGAAAAATACATGTATATTGTGTATGTGTGTGCGTTGTGTGTATACACACATACATATAAAAGATTAGCTTATGTTATAATTGGCATGGTGATATATATGATATATGTGTTTCTATTAATGTCTCTATCTACCCATCTATATATCTATATCTATGGTATGTAATGTAAGCTAATATTTCCCATTCTAATCTAGCCTCATCTTGAAATAGAAAATAACCATTGGTAATAAATTACAGGTACTCCTTTCATAGCAGTAACAGTGAACTGCAAGTTTCCATTCCGGAATCCCAAGACCTATATTACTCCAATTTTATGCCCACCGATTACTAAGGTTTGAAAGAACTTTCAGTGTCTCCACTTCACAGAGAGAATCAGGTTGGTAGAATATAGTACCCATGCATGTACTCCCATTATCTCCACAGTTTTCTGTAATTTTTCTTTGCCTTACTCTGAATGTTTTAGAGATATTAATTTCATGGTATTATTTTATCATAATAGATAACAGAAGAGAAATCTACTTACAGCCAATCAACATGACACAAATTGAAAAGATTTTCTCCGAATTGGTGTTAGGAGACACATTCCCGAATCCTACACTGGTTAAGCTGCTGAAGGTGAAATAAAGTGCTGTGACGTATTTGTCTTTAATGGATGGTCCAGAGCTTGAGTCACTGTCATTGTACCGTTTCCCAATTTGTTGTCCTAAGGAATCCAACCATCCGATTTTGTCAGTCAGATAAGGCCTTTCTACATTCCCAATCGCATACCAAATGCAAGCCAGCCAGTGAGCAATCAGGGCAAATATGCACATTAAGAGCATTAGAACAGCAGCGCCATATTCCGAATATCGATCCAGTTTCCTGGCCACTCGCACAAGACGGAGGAGTCGGGCAGTCTTCAGAAGACCAATTAATGTTGTTGTCTGTAGAAAGAAATGTACGTGGTCAGAAACCACTGGTAAATAATTCAAAGTATGTTCACGTGAAGCAAAGTAGGTAGAAACAGGATAAAACAATATGGTAGCATTGAGGATAACTGTATATTTGAATTAAGTGTTAAAGTTAGTTCTTTTTTTAAAAAAATGTATGCCTGATTTGGAAATTACTTTGAAAGTACATGGCATATTAATTGAGAATCTTGGCATGCAAGACCCATGGGGCAGGGGATCTGTCTTGTTTTATGCTCGGAGTGCCTTGTCCATACCATGTACTCAATAATTCATTCATTCACCAACAAACATTCCAGTGTGGTACCGTGTGCCTACCAAGTGCTGCACACTGGGATTATAGGGTTGAACAAACAGAAAAGGTTACTTTTCTAATAGAGAGAGACAGTTATTTAACAAAGTGTCTTCTCTGATGAAAAGAAAACAAGATCTGCTGTCTACTGGGGAGAGATAAATATTTTAAAAATAAATAATGAAATAGTTTCAGAGAGAAAAGTGTAATGATGATTTTAAAGAGAGTAATATGGTAGAGAATGTTTGGAGCAGGGGTTGGAATAGAGACCACTTTAGAAAGCAAGGCCAAGAAAGACTTGCTAAGTAGCTGATATCTGAGTTGAGAAAAACCTAAATAATGACATCAAGCCAGTCAAGCTGTTTCTTCCTATAACTGTGGGAACCCTTATCGGATGATTGCATGCATGAATGAGGCACTATATTTAAATGCGTCTTTTCTTTTTGTCTTCCAAAATGTGCTAAATTGATAAATTGTTTCTTGATGCCCCAATGATATTATAATTGCATTTTGCTTTGGGTATGATATGTGTAACTAATTGCATGATTATTACTGACCAGGTATCTAATAATAGGATATTTCTATATAATAACAGGATACTTAACTGGTTGTTTGGACTTGAAATCTGATGAGTACAAATTACAAGTTCATTTCTTAGGTTTCCGAAATAATGTCAACCATAAGTACTATATAATTCACAGGGCATATAATTATTCCATAGTTACATGGTGTTTACCAATCAATTATTGAGTAATTTTATCTGTTCGTTGTTGGTGTTTATTTCACAATGTACATCCAACTGTGTTAAGAACATTTATATCTTAACTGAAGAAATAGCACATGGAATAACTATTACACTATGTATCTATTAATATTGACTTGATTAAAAAAGCACTAAATATATAAAAAAAACTTTTCATTAAAACGTTATAGTAAGTATCCTCTAGTTTCTTTCTTTTTTTTTTTCTTATGCTATAGTGGTCACAAGGGAAGGGGGACCCCTTAGTATCTCCTAAATTATTTTCTGTTAGTATTGGAACCCGTTAGAGGAGAGAGGAGCTTATATAGAGATGTACTTATCATAACTGGATTTCGTCTTTACTCATTTTGGGATGTGTAGAAAGGTGAGTCTTCTCTGTTTTGAGTGCTGAGTTATTATTTTTCAGAGTGCAATGAAGGAGATAGTGTTTGCTCTTCTTCACAGGTTTAAAAGTATTTCTCTTCTCAGTGAATACATGGAGAATTTAAGTTAGCATTAGGTGGTTTCTTGGGAGAACAGCAAACTTTCCACTATTTGTATTATCAGTATTTTAGCTTAGCAGCTATGTGCTAGGACTTTGGAATAGGCAAACTTATCTTTGAATTCTGCCTCCGTACCAGTGCATCACCTTGGACAAATTATTCATTTAATCTCAAGCCTCAGATTCTTCCTCTGTAAACGGGAATAATAATGTGTACTTTACAGGGTTGTGGATAATACCCAATAAATGGTAGCTCTTGATGTTCCTGTTTAAACATCCTTTACATTTTTGTTTCCATCAGTAAACAGGAACTTTATGTAGTGAAATGCATTACTGAGATATCTGGAATCACAAGCAGAAGGCTTTCAACCCTGGCCTTGCAGCCCGCCTCAGGAAATGGCAAGGACTTTCAAAGCCAAGAACTTCATGTAGGTGCAGTCACTGCTCAGACTCTGATAACACGAATCACCTGGGTTCAATGTTTCTCCACTTCTACATTCTAAGTTTCCTGTGTTTAATTTTCCTCTTAAGTCTGCTACCTGTTTACTTGTGCTGAGAAATCAGAAATATCTGAGGATTATTATTCAAATCTTGTTTTTGGAACAAAATTTCTTTTTGAATCTCAAAATAAATACAATGAAAATCTCTGGGAAGTTGATTAAATGAAGTGAAAAGGTTCAAAACAAATGTGTCATTTTTATAACATGTTATAATAATTAATAATGATTGTGCTGGTTGTAAAGATGGTAGAGCAAAAATGATGTTATGATAAGAAAAGCGATGAAATCTGCTTTGCAATGTGACACCCCTTTTTCCCCTCCTTCCAAAGAAATCTCTGACGTTTCTTCTGAGATTCTATCAAAATGAAAATCAAACCTATGTGACAATTCTCTAAGCCTGTAAATCAATATACATTACGTAATAACACACAAGTGACATCTTTTCTGAAAAAAAAAAAGTTTACCCAACTAACATTATTCATACAAATTAATTGTAGAAGTCATGAGAGAGAGAGAAGGGGGCAAGAGAAAATGGGGAGAAATTACTAAGCAATTGTATCTCTCAATTGCATAAGGATGAGTGAATATTGACTTCAACAGGCAAAGCCATTCTTTGTGCTTCTGTAGCATGTACCCAAGCATAACTGCATATGCTAGTTTAGCAACATAACCAATGCCTTGACTGTATTTCTATTGTTACCAAGTTGCTGCTAACACATCTGAGTATTCTTCATTAGCTACAGTGTGTACAGCATATCTTGTAGATGATGTTTAGGATTATAATAACTTTTATCTTGTTATTACTTAAATATCTCTTTAAAGACTTAAGGTGTCTTGCCCCAGATTACAGAACAGAGAGACGCGATTGCACCAAAATTTAAGAGAGAGTAAAGAATTATCTATCTTCTCTTCCTGATTTGTTAGAGACTGTTAGTCCCCTAGTTCAATGGGCTTTGTATCACCTGCAAGTGAAAAATGGGACCAAGAACTACCTTATAATAATATGTTAACACTAGAATTTGACTGACTAGAATTGTTTTCAGACTGCATTATTGTCTTATAGCACATCTAATTTTATGTAAATCCAGACATATTATAGAAATTTTTTTTCAATTTTTGAAAATGTCATAAATAAAGCTATCCACAACCCTATTTATGACAATTTTTAAAAATGGTAGAGTTTTCTCTGACATATTATTTCTTCAGTTTTCAGTGGTATTAGAAAACATATTGTGTGCTTATTATTACCCTTGGTAGGAACTAAAAAAGTGTAAAAGCTCACTAGATGGTAAAGTGTGATTATTGTTATAAAATGCAAGCACATAATGATTATAAATGAGATACAAAAGGAGGTAAATCATTTTGCAGTAGACTGAATGAAGCAAGACACCTTATTTTCTAGTCCTGTCCATGAACTGTAACTGAGGGCACATAATGGACTCCACAAGTTAAGTCCCCACCTCACCAGCCCCCATACCACTTGGAACTCAACTCATTTATTGTGATTGAATGATATGTCTAACTCTTTTTGCCAACATGTTACCGTAAAGAAAATCTATTTAAGATTTTTATTTTTAATGTATCTTGTCAATATTGTTTTTTATGTAAAATGAATCTTCTTCCAGAAATTCAATTATTCATGTCTGAGTGGCTGATTAGTATTATCCAATTTCAAAATTTTAAAAATGTATCCACATCCATAGTTTATTAAAGTCCCAGATACCTTCTCACATTGAGGTAGAAGATTTCTACCTTCTTATATTGAGGTAGAACAATTTCCTTTATTAAGTATATGACTTTTTAAAAATTTTTTATTTTTTTAATTTTTATTTCAGGATATCATGAGGGTACAAGCATTTTGGTTATATTTTATGTCTTTGCCTCACCCAAGCAAGGGTCAGAGACATGCCCTTCCCCTCTACAATGCTCCCCGTGTCCATTAGTTGTGAGTTTACCCCCCATCCCCCTAATCCCTGGAAAATATTACTACCGTGTGAGCACCACAGTGTTGATCAGTCGGTGCCAATTTGTTGGCGAGTACATGTGGAGCCTATTCTTCTGATCTTGTGATACCTCACTTCAGATAATGGGCTCAAGCTCTACCCAGGAAAATATAAGAGGTGCTAGATCATTGTCATTATTGAGTAGTATTCCATTGTATACATATACCAAATTTTAATAATTCACTCATGGCTTGATGGGCACTTGGGTTGTTTCCGCATCCTTACGATAGTGAATTGTGCTGCCATAAACATTCGGGTGCAGATGTCTTTATTATAGAATGTCTTTTGCTCTGTTGGGTAGATGCCTAGTAGTGCTATTGCTGGATCGAATCGTATTTCTATTTTTAGCTCTTTGAGGTGTTTCCTAAACTTTATTTAAATATATATATATTCTAAACACTTGAAGTTTTATAATGTGTCAGATATTAGAACCAGACTCAAGAAGACTGTGATTTTTTTTGCTAGATATTTTAAAATTAGTCAATATTCTCCAGTGAAATTCTTTTTGAAGGCCTGATATTAAAATAAATAATTTCTCAGTAAACAGCCCTCTACTCAAGAATAAGTTTGTGTACAGTTGAACTGAGAAAGCCTCACTAATAAGAGAAAACCTCATGTTGAATGATTTTTTAAATTTAAAAAATAATTCTACTTTATTCTTCATAAGGATTTCCAAGAATCTTACATTTAAAATGCTTTATTTTAGAGGCTTACTCTCTAAAATCTTTGCTTATAGGTAACTGATACAATTATTCTTCTATAAATGAGGAAATGTAAGTATGTGATTTTTGGTTTCGTTTACAGTGTTGATAGAATGAATTGTCACTGAAGCTTTCTACTTAATCCATCATTCCATCCTATTTGTCAAGAAATGTTTGGGTACAAGTAAGGAAATGCTAACACTTAGCAAGTAATAAATTTCATGACTCTACACTCGTGTTTTGCTCTAGATTTCATTTCAGCTAATTCTTTCTTAGCTCTGGTATCATTCAATGAATTACCCAATAAAACTCAATAATATTGAAACTATAATAATTCCTAGTCTTTTGTTCAGTGTGACTCACACTATTTCAATATTTCTAAGGACACTAATACAATCAAAGAGCTATATTTTGAATGTGTCTAGAAACTTTAGAAATTATCTAGTTTGTCATTTCTTTATTTATACCAAATCTCACAAAGTATGGCTTTTAAAGAGGAGATTTTAAAAACTCACTGGAAAACTCACTCAATATTTAACAACCTTTACTATTGAAGCACTTTTATTTTTATTTAGTTTTACAATTAACATTTTATTTTGCTGCAGTTCGAACTCACTTTATCTTTTTTTATAGTAACATGGAAAACTGGTCATCAGATGATTTTAAATAGTAGTGGGCAAATGTTACAGCAAATAAACGACTATCGATGTCATATTTTTAAAATAGGAATTTGACTTTTTCTGAGAAATATTTTACTAAAAATTATACCTTATGCCATCCCTAGCAAAATATAGTCAATGAATCACATATAAATGATGAATAAATGATAAAGCAAATTAATGTGTTCCATTGGGGATCCTGTATCTCCCATATGTCACACCACAGACATTTGGAGACATGAGCAACAGCTCCATACGTTATATGAGCCAATGGACACTTCTGCCTTAACTCTCGAGGACTATCTAAAGAGAAAGACTTAGCTACTTTATGTGTAGCCGTGTATATGCATATATGTCTTTATTTAAAGTTGAACACGAGTGTGTCTGTTTTAGAAATTTCCTTCCAACAAACTAATGACATCTATTGTAAAGATCACGTTCAGAAAGAATAGCTGACAAGATGATCAGTGCTTCTATACATATGCCTGCTAAAGCTTTCCTCATATCTTTTCCACAATTCATTTATCAGACCAATGAAACAAACACATTAATGTAAGACAGAAATTTCTCTTTTCTATTGGGATTTTCCCAGAAAGAGCACTGCAGTTACTTAGGTTTCAAAGGCCTGTCTTGCTTACATTCAGGATTTGGGAAAAGTAAGAGTAAAGTGTGAAACGAGAAGGTCACTACCGCAAGTAATTAATCATAAGAATCCTAATTTTCAGGGGAGGAAGAGGTTAATGCAGCATGTAACTAAGCAGAGTTTCTAGATTCTAACTGTTCATATCCCTGAAATTGAAATTTGCCATGGATAAACTAAATATGAGAAAATTTGAGGCAGATAGAGTTGATTTTCTGGAGACCAAACCAATAATATTGTTCCTTTGCTTCAGTGATATTCAGGTAATTTGCAAAGGGTGGCATGATGTTTGATGACGAAAAATTAGGAAATAGAGACTCTTTGTCTTGTCTCTCTGGATGGCATTATCATTGAGGAAGATATTAATGACATAGGCAAGCCCCATTACAATGCCGGTATTCATTTTCTTCAGCATGCTTTTAACATTACAGAAGAGCTTCTGTCATTACTAGGTGATTTGCATTTACTTAAGCTAAAAATGAAATGGTTATTTAGAAAAATATTAGCAGCTATGCTATGTCTGCTTTAGTAAAAATGTATATGCCAAGATAGCCTCTGAGCATTTGTTAACATACATGTTTTGTAGATAAAATAATATAGATACAAAATTCCATTTTTTTTCTCTAGAGTTAAATGTAAATAAAAGTGTTACAGTAGCTTAACATTTAGGGAAATTGACAAGGAAGGCATTAATGTTTAATTGACATTGACAAAATTACTTTTTCTAAGTTAATCCTTGATGCTGTGAATAGAATAAACATTTTAATCATTCAGTTAAAATTAAGCAATTTAATGACTTTTTATACTTAGTTAAAAATCACTCCCTAATTTGTTTACTTATGTATTTATGCATTTATTTTGTAGAAATATTTGCCTATGAGCACACGAAACCCCTTCCCTGGACTTCTTTGTCTCAGAAAGTGCCACAGGATCTTGTATATCTAAATAGCAAAATCATTCCTGCCACTTAAAAAAATGCAGGTTTTAAGGCTTTTCTTCAGACCTACCAAATATGAATCCCCAGACTCTTTTAAAAGGTCCACACAGATATTGGTGCACGGCCCTGATGTAGAAATACTGATCCAAACCAACCTTTGCCATAATCCTGTCTAATTTTTAATTTAACCAGCCTCATTTCTCTTTCTTCTACTCATATCTATACCTTTCTAGTTACTCCTGGGGTGCTTAACTTACCTACATGCCACCTATACCTGAGTGACTAATAGGCATCTCACACTTAACACGGCCAAAAATAGGAATTTCTCCTCTACAACACATCTTTTTCTCCCCAGGCTTTTCCTATCTAGATAAATACGTTACCATCTACAAAAGTTGCTTAAGCAATCCCCTGCATCTCTCCCAACCAAAAAGTTTCAACAAGAATAAACAAACAACAAAAAATCTTTGAATCAACCTTAATTCTGCTTTTCCCCATACTCTCCCATACAATATTTAATCTACCAATAAGCCCTGACAGCTCACCTCCAAAATATATCCCGAATTTCTCTACTTTTCATCATCTCCGCTGCAACCATACTGTCTAAGCTATTGTGTTGTTCTCCCTGAAGTACAGCACGGGCTCTAAACTGATTCTCCTGCCGGTAGCCTGACTGTCTGGTCTGCAGAGACAGCCTATGCAATCTTTCAAAATGTCTGTCGGAGTGTCATTCCCATTCCAAAGACTCCCTTTGCAGCCAGAATAAATAAGAAATCCCATGACTCTATGTGCTTTGGCCCCTGTCTTCTTTCTCATCTTAGAACACTCCATGTCTTACTGTGGTTCATCTTGGCTGCCACTGGCTGCCTTTTTGTTCCTCTAATGTGGAAAACTTGTTCCCCAATTGGGCTATTTTCACTAGTGTTTTCTTGCTTGAAATTCTCTGCACTGTGGTTTCATGTGGCTGGATCCCGCTGGTCAAGTCTTAACTCAAATGGCACCTCCTCATCAGCCTTTCCTAACCTCCAGTCCAAAGAAGCCACCCATCCAAGTCATTCTCCGTCACATCCATCTGCTTTGTTATCATCACAGCATCTACTGTTTCCTGAATTCATCTTGCTCATTTATTATTTTTTTGTTTATTATCTGTCTTCTGCCCTCTTCCATCCCTTACCTCCTCTTCCTTAATCCTGGAATGTAAGTTCCTAGAGAACAGAAACTTTATCAGATTTACCTCTGAATCTCCAAATCTAAGGGAGTGCCTGTCACTTTGAAGGGTACTCAATAAATATTTGATGAACGAATAAAGTATTATATTAATACTACTGAATAGGAGTTGTGCAGAAGGTAGGCCTGAGTGCGACACTTAACAATTCTGGGTTTCAGCGGCCTTGTCTGTAACATGGGAATAACAGTATTAATACTTTAACTTCCTAGGCAGAAGAGTGAAATAGATCATTTCTTGTGGTTACTCCTAGTTCTAAGATCTACATTGGCAGCAGTATTAGATTTGAATTTGGGGGTAATGCTCATGTTATGTTCAGAATTTTACAGAGTATTTTAAAATTAAGAATTTAAAATGTAAAAGACATAAACGTTCTTCCATTCAAACTCTAAGCTTACGTATAAAAGCACTAGCTTTTGCTGTTGGTGTATATATTTTAACTTTTGAAAGAGTGAGTTTTTATTCTATTGTTTATCAATACAGGTTTATTTCTTGTAATAACCTGAATTACCCATTGTAAGAAATTAAAAGATAAATATTAATAAAGAAGTATTTCGCTTTGTTGTTTTTCAGTTAAAACCCAAGAAAGGAGTATCTAACATTAAAAGTTCAACCAGTTTAACAGGAGCTGTTTTTTTTTGTTTTTTTTTTTTTCAGTATTTGATAAGAATTTCACATGTATTATCTCATTAGAGTCTCAAATTTAAAAAATAAAAAAGAACGACTTAAGAGGGGAGGGTATTATTATCATCATCCTTTTACGAATGAGAAAAATCAGGCTTGGGACTTTGTTTAAGGTTTACAGAAACCAAGAAGAATGTCTTGTCCCATTGCCCTGCTTGTAACTGACCCAGAGTTTGATCAGCATGTTCTGTCGCGGAGAGTTTATTTCTAAACCTGTTGGCTCTCCTTGGCAGAGGAGAATTATCTTTTTTTGAAGCCTTCATTGGCTAGAAAGTAGTCATCTGCAGAAGAGATTGTTATGAGTCAGTTTCCTCTTAGGAAAAAAAAAAAGATGCTGAGGTGTTCTTAGGGAGAAGAGGACACTGAATTTTAAAAATTCAGCACATTGAGTTTATCTTTCTCAACCTGCTCCCTCAAACTACTTTCATGCCTTCTGTAAATCTTTCTGTTATAGAATCCAGGAAACTTACATGCAATAAAAATTAGGGGCAATTAAGTGGAGGGGCCTGCAGGAGAACTTAACTTCTTTTGAATCAAAGAACCCTTTGAGAATTTGATTAAAGTTATGGACTCTATCTAGAAAATTCACTGTACATACACTTCTCATATTTCCTTAGTTTCCAACTGTATATGGTATTGGGGACACAAAAGAAGTACATTCCGGTTTGGATTTTATTTAACAGAAAGAGTTTTTGAGTAAGACATTTCAGAAGGCGCCCTCTTCACAGAATTTAAACAAAAAACAACTCTATGCTTTTTCAAACCACAATAATAAGTTAGGGAAAAAAGAGACATACTTAAGTTTTGACAGTTTTACACCCATGAAGTCAATATATAGAGATTTTACATGCCAGGAATATGCTGTGTGCTGTGTACCTCTTGTTTCAAAGTTGAATTTGTTGGTTAAAGGATGGAGAGTCTTTTCCATCTCTTAGCAAAAATAGAATTTGATTTGCCATGGCAAAGTAGTTCCATTTAATTTTATAGCATTTCCAATTGAAAATGAATTTCATCTGTGAGATACAGGAAGCTTGCAAAGCAACCACTTTTTTTTGCAGTTAAAATAGATTCACTTTTATAATTGCAATCTCTCAGAAAATAAGATTGTTAAGCAGCTCTTACCTCATCAGAACCTGATCCAAAAATCAGCAAGTCAAAAGGAATTGCTGCAACCATGTCAATCAGGAACCAGCCTTTGAAGTAGTGTATTGCTATTTTGGCGGGATCACTTACCACTTCTTCATTCTGATTTACATATGTTGTTCTGAAGTTTATAAGAATATCTATGATAAACATAATATCCACAATCAAGTCTACCACATTCAAAGGGCTACAAGAATAGCCACATTCTCGTCTTTTCTGTTCTTCTCTGTCATTGAGGAGAAAGGCTGCAGAGTAGGGAGTGAATATAGCAGTGTATATGACCAGCAGCAGAATTAGCCAATCCCAGACTGCCTTGAAAGGGCTGTAGTGCAAAATCGTAAACTTGTTGATGCGTGGTGTCTGCAGTTTATATTCTGGCAGGACATCTGCTCCCAAAGAGAGAACCTGAACATAGAAAAGAAAATCATACACTACATAAAAATGCCATCATTAATCTGACAAGTCTATACAAATATTATGGTACAGTAATTACAATAAAATCTATTGGAAAGGATTCATGTAATTTCAAAGTATGAATGAAAAACACACATGTTAATACATTTAAACGAACCCATATAAACTGCCAAAATGCAGTATATTTGGTTCAAGAAAACCACACTGGTATTTCTTGATAAATATAATTTTCACTGAAAAATAATAAATAATGTCACTGAGATACTGAGGAATGTTTAATGTTTCCTTTGGAACATAGCACTTCTCAGAAATAAAGATACACAGCCATTTTTAGAAAATCATAAAATCGGTTTTGATATATGAGTAATTCAGTTTTCAAAGCTAGGAAGGACTAACTGTAGTGAATAGAAGCAATCTACTTGGATCCATGGTCATATTTAATTTATATATATTTAATTTATAATTAAACCTTGATAAATTAAATCCAGCTCATTCAAATCTTTAATTAAGCAAAATTTTCCCACCAGCAATCTGTTTTCAACATTAGGGGGAAAAAAGGCGAACTCGATTAAAATAACACGAAGAAGGCTTTTCCCTAAATGGTCGACAGAGTATTTTATAATCTGGGACAAACAGACTTTCATTCAAACTCTTTCATCACATTTGGAAAATTGTGAAAGGAAAATGCTGCAAGGAGATGTTCAGAATATTGATCTAGAAATGTTGCAAGTCTCAGCCACCAAGTGGTACTTAAACTCTAAGATTTATTCTACTCAATAAAGCCTTGGATAAACTAAAACGGTCTCCTTTTCAAAGTCTTAGTTTATCTGAAAAAATTAGAGCTAAACTTGACTTGTATCCCTACCAAGGAGAAAAGTTCATGATTTTGTGATTTCAGACCAAATTTCAAAAACAAAAGTCAAAACAAAAGGTTACCTAGCTATGCAGTAAATGTAATTAATCTTTATATATGGGTTTTAAAGAATTTAAATTTTGTAATGGCTCCATAAATGGCATATAGAGAGCCATTTTTTTTTAAAGGAAATGTGGGTCATAATGTTATACTATGAATACCCCATACATGTACAATGGCTCTATTTCAAAGTTAATTTCATCAGATGTATTTTCTTAGACTAGATTCTTCTAAACACAGCTAACATATCATTAGCTTTGCAGCATGGATCTCAGGTAATTCCCCATTGGTTAGTCAGAGAGTGTTGTTTCTGTTTTTGGTAATTCTATCCATGCTGGTTTTAACTTGACTATAATAATGAATTATCTCGGGCAAATTCAATTTTAAATCTTATATTTATTTATCATATCTCATACCTTTTTATCCCTATATAATGAGTTACCACCTCTATTTTAAAAAGAAGTTGGGAATTTAAATAACTCCAAATGAGATACAACATAACTTTTAAATATAACAAAAGAATTCAGTTAAAATAGGCAAAGCTGCTTTTAGATAACTGCTAAACTGATTTAACAAGCTTTGAAAAAAATAATAAAGAATCTGACCTGACCATTTAATCAGCCCAGAGTAAATTGAAACCAACCAATTTATAGGTGAAACAGTGTTTTATTTTAAGCTATTATGATAAATGACAGCAGCTAATTATTAGCAAAAAAGAAATCTGGAAAATAAAGTGATTTTATTATTTGTAAAATATTAAAAATTCAAGATATATACATATATAAGTACATGGCTTCCAAAATCCAAATGGGGATAATATTTAGATTACCTGTAATTTGACAAGTGCAGATTAATAGAACTCTGATTCCATTGTGCTTAGTATAGAAACCCAGTGTATGACATTTTGGTCTGGAAGAAACGTATCATCTCTTAACATGTCCTTATGCAATGTTCCTTTTTCAAAAACCAGGGACTACTCAGCATATAGAAAGTAAAATTCAAAACTTTATTTTGGCTTTCAGAGTCATCTAAAGTATGAACCCATTCTATCTTGCCAGTCCCCCCTTCTATTAGATCCCTCTATGCACCCGGGATACTCCAGCAAAACAAAACTAGACTTTTTGAGCTAATGAGATCTTTCCAAATCCCCAAATCTACAACTTTCTTTCATAAAAAAAAGGGTGTAGAGTCATCCAAAAGGACGAATAAGTCAGGGATAAAGACAGGGATATTTGTCTGTGCTTGCTCACTGCTTAAGTGACAAGCTTCTGATGCCAACCTCCCACATGGGGCAACTGGAATACCTCTTTCAGCAGAAGTGTTAAATTAGAATGTAAACAGCACCTCGGAACTTCCCCTGAGAAGTGAAAATTGTGGCTGGACCTCTTTCTATCCCATCTATGCAGACACTCACTTAACATTCAAATGACCACTGTGTTAAGAGTTGGAGATTAAAATATGGGGAAGACATTATCCCTGACATCATGGAGTTTATGATCTGTTGGGAGACAGATGTGCAGGAAAATGAGAGCCCTGTTGGGGTCCACTTCACTCAGTGTGTGGGGTTGGTGGTGGCTCTTCGGTGAAGCTGGTCTTCGTAGAGGACTTTCAGGAAAAGATGGCAGTTCAACTGAGATTTCACATAGGAGTTAGAAGAGGACACAACTGGGGGATAAGAAAGCTGGAAAGGGAAGAACATGACAGGCAGAGGCGACAGAATGAACAAGGGTAAGGAAGCATAAAATAATGTGTTGTGTGTTGAGGAATTGTAAGGAGCCTTATATTTTGTTGAGGAATAAAATGCCAGGGAACCAAGGTGTCATGGTGGAGGATGGCAGTGCCGAAGGCCAGTCTCAGGCTGCTGAATCTCTAATGTGACATGACAGAGATCTCAGGCTTTGTACTTTAGGCCAAGGCTTCTTATACATGAATCATATACAGATTCCTTTTAAAGGAAAAGACAATTATTAGAGAACCCCAGGGATGATTTATATTATCCATGTTTATAATATTAGGCAAATATGTTAAAAAATAAAACTAGGTTAAAACTTCTTATGCTTATACTTCTCAATATGACTGTTGTGGGTTAAACTGTATACCCTAAAAGAATATGTTGAAGTCCTAATCCCCAGTACGTATGAATGTGACCTTATTTGGAAATAGGGTCTTTGGAGATGTAGTCAAGTTAAGATGAGGTCATAGTTGTTTAGGGTGGGCCTTAATTGAATAACCTGTGTCCCTACAAGAATAGAGAAATTTGGATACAGAGACACAAAAACACACAGGGAAATGGCACATGACAATAGAGGCAGATACAGCTACAAGCCAAGGAATGCGAAAGACTGCCAGCAGCCACCAGCACCTAGCAGAGAGGCATGGGATAGGTCTTCCCTTAGATCCTCTAGAAGGAACCAACCTTGCCAACACCTTGATTTTGGACATCTAGCCCCCAGAATTGTGAGAGAATAAATTTCTGTTGTTTTAGGCCACCCTGTTTGTGGTACTTTATTTTGGCAGCCCTAGAAAACTAACACAATGACAAAAAATGAAAACGAATGAAGAATAAAATATTTACGAAATCAGTGAATTCAAACTATCATCACTAATTCAATATTCGACATTTCTGTAGGTCAAAATGATTGAACTTTGGCTATTTTGTATGGTTTAATATAATAGGTAAAATATTCTTCTCTATTCTAACCTCAATGCCTTCTTGGAAAAAGTATATTGCTGAAGTAGTATCACACACTTCAAAGATTTAATTGCTATGTCAGGATCATCTGGCCTAATCCTTAATGCAAACTCTGCTCTTACTAGGCTTCGAAAGCCAATTTAAGCGGTGTTACTTGCTAACTCTATAAAAGTTGTTTAAGTTTAACTTTTGGGCATTATTGAGTTCTACATTAGGTGATTAATCAAATTATCTCTGGAACTGGGTTTAGAAAGGCAGTTCACTTGTTATATTCCAATATACTGAAACAGAACCATTGCAATTCGGTACGTACAACAATAGAGCGTGTTTTGACAATGCATTTGTAGCAATTGGTATGGCACCAAATGTTATGCTATAAGTTCTTTTGACTTTTGCATGACTGTGCATGTTTTATATGATCACTCAATTGTCTCATGACTTTTACCAGCCAGACAACTTCAAAAACTTTTGTTTATATAGCATGCTTTAGCATCATCAGGTGTTACTGTAACTCCAAACACAGTCATGGGTACTGAAGTCAGGTAGGTGGCAGTACTTTTTTATTAGGTGACCATCTCAATGATTCAGAAGATTCTTGTATTGTTTTAAGTTTTCACTAAGATACAGGAATTTTAAAGATTTTCTAAGATAACTTATGGCCCTTTGGGAGTATTTCTTTCAATAGGTAACAGTTTAAGAATTGTTAAATATTACTAGGCAGGGAAGTCAAGGTGGCTAAGTTTGGTTTTAGATAGATTCATCTGGCAATAGAGTGGAGGAAAAATTGAAGATCAGCACCAGAGACTTAGAGATCATTTAGGACTTTGGTGCTCTAGGAGAGAGAGAATGAAAGCCCACACCAGGGACTGGATGGCAGAGATGGAGAGGAGGGAACACATTTGGGAAATAAATGCATCTCAAGACATAAGGATGAGAAGCAGAGAAATATTTGTTTCTTTGCAGTTCCAATAATAAGTCTTATTAGATCCAATCAGGTACTATAAATCTCTGAAGGCTCAACCATGTTTGAAATAAGGGAAATAGCATTAGACTTTAAACTTGAAGACCTGTGTTTGAATTCCAGATGTGATATTTCTGGCAAGTTATTTAATATCTCTGTATCTCAGTTTTTTTCATCCACATGATGGGGATAGTAATCTTTGCTCAAATCACATATCTATACAGAACTACCATATCCCATCAGATAATTTCTATAAAATTCACTGATAAAATGGGGTATGTGGACATGCACATAAATATTTTCATTATTGTTTAGAGTTCTAGGGTTACTTGTTTAAATACTGGTTCAAACAAACCAACTATAACCAAAATATTTATAAACTGTTTGCAGAAAGTTAAACATCGACTGGACATTGATAGTATTAAGGAATTGTTTCAGTTATCTATTCCTTGTAACAAACTAAACCAAAATTCAGTGACTTAAAAGAGTCATCATTTTATTATGCATGAGTCTGTGGATCAGAAATTTAGGCAGGTCTTGGTTAGGCAATTCTTCTGCTCCATACAATGTCACTGGGTCATTCAGTGATATTCAACTGGTGGCTGAGCTTGTATGGAGAATCCAAGAAGGTTTCATTCACATGTCTGGTACCTTGGTAGGGATATTTGGAAGGCTGGGCTCACCCAAGATGCTAGAATGGCTGGGTCTCTCTCTATATATGTGTAAATAGATAGATAGGTATGGTTTCTGCTATGGTCTCTTCAGCACGGCAGCAAGATGTCTTGTGTAGAGGGTTAATACTCCCAAAAGAAGTGGAAATTTCTAGTCCTCTTCAAGTCAAGGTCTAGAACTACTACTGCATCACTTCTGCCATATTCTATTGGCCAAAGCAGAAGCAGACCAGTGCAAACCAATGAAAGTAGAGGAATAGTTTCTACATTTTGACAGGGGAATGACATGCATGTCAAAGGGAAAGAATCAATTATGGAAATCTTGGAGACAAACTATCACAGCTAACTTGTCGTTAGTGTGATAATGATATTGTAGTTAAGTGTGTGTGTGTGTTTTTAAATAGTCCTTACTTTGTTTCAGAGTACAGAGTGAAATATTTATGGATCAAATGTTATAGTATTTGGGCTTTGCATCAAAACAGTCCAGAGTGTGGGGAGGGAAAGGAGAGAGAAGATCTAATTGTTGGTTGTATATTGATTTTCATTGAAACTAGGCAATGGGTAGATTCTATTCTATTTTTATAATATGTTTAAAATTTTCCATATTAAACAGTTTAAAAAAAGAATTCTAGAGTCTCATCCAGAAATGTCTAAGACATTTGCGGATGGACTTTCTTGATGGAAAAAAAGAGCTTACCCCATCGGAATTAGGTTGGCTCCTTATTAGGCATGTTTGGGTTTCTGTTTACACAAAATATTAACTTTGCTCTTAGCATATATATGTGTGTGTATATATATATAGTCACACAGACTGTACACAATCCCAACTTTTCCTGGCCCTAAACTCTAACATTAAGTTTCCATTAGATTGGTGGCTGTGACAAGTCACGTTGCAAGAAGATAGTTGGGCATGCTAACTCCAGACGTCCATTCCTCTGAGTATTCTTAGCTACATTGCCTCATCAAGTTAGATTAAAATATAGCAACATTTCAGAGGCTCATCACATTAGGCCTCTTCCTGAAATACTTTTCCTTTGTTAGAGTTTCATATTAAACCTTCAAGCTTTCATTCTGTCTTGAATATATTAAGAGTATACTTTATCATTTTTTCCTTCAAAAACTGTCAGTAAATGCAATGTTTACATTGTTTAATGTCATTTTTGTAAATATTGGCATTATATATTCCTTTTAGAATTCATTTCTAGAAAGTGATTAATCTCTCTTGTGGAATCAAACATTTCATCTTTTTTTGTTTACAAAAATGACAATAAGTTATTTTAGTAATTATAGCCTTTTTTCTTGCAGAAAACTGAGTTTAAAATTGCAGTATTATTATTTCTATTTCCCATTACATTGTTTGAATTGTTCTATTTCCATTTTAATGGTCTAAATGCAAATATATCTTTTATAACGTGAACTCATATCTTTTTGGATATAGGACACGTGTATAAATTTAAAGTCACAAAGAAGTTAAAATTAATCATACCAGTGCTTTGGAGCCATCCTTGCTGGAAATGAAATGTTAGCTGGGTAAATGTTTTAACAACACGAATAGGAGTCTAAGGGGTCAAAGACCAAAAAGATAAAAGCTGCTACACAGTCTTACATTTCCTTAAGAGAGCCAACTTCTCCCACACATTTGAGAAATAACATACTTTAGAAAGATAAAACATGATTAATGGAACTATGATAAGGATTTTCTTTTAAGACAGAAAGAAAAAAGGGGGAAAAAAATCCCTCACTGTATAAAAAAGGGAAACTCCATGGTCTCCAGAAAGACATATCTATTTTCTCTTTCCCCAAACCACTAATTAAATGTACAGCTTATTACAGTCTAAAATATGGTTTTCTTTACCAAATGCAATTTTTCTTCTTGCTAACACATTGCTATTTGTTTAACCTCTAACAGTTAAGTGTTATATAAAACCAAAATCTTTATGTGAAACAGCACTATTTATTCAATGAAGATCTACTGTGAAAATTTTGTGCGAACACCAGGATTAATAACTACTCTTGTCTTCTGAAAAGTGCAATAGGGAACGATTAAGCCTTCCAAAAGATTATACAGTACTTTTGGCAGCTGTTAAACAACATGCTGAGGTGTTGGTAGAGACTGCTCATCTGTTATTTATCCTTTACTCGGGACTTGCTCTTAACTAATAGGCTAGCTGTATTTTTGTCTATCAGAAAGTGTACTCAGTAACACAATGAATCAGATAGATTATACAGCATCAGGAAAGATTTAAACTGCTCAGCCTTTTCAGCATATGATTTGAGAAATAGAGCCAAACCTGATAATTATCATTGAAACAAGCATCCTCACTGATGATTACCTAGATATTCAACCTAAAAGATGAAAAAGAATCGCACAATAAATCAGAGCTGTCACATAGCAACTTATTTTTTATTGAATGAAATATTACAGTTAGATAGTAGAATCACTGCAGCATTCTGTATTCAAATAGTTTTCTAAGGCTTAGATGAAAATAGGTATTTTGTTCTGTGAGCATGTGTGTATGTGTGTATGTGTGTATATGGGATTGAATAGGGATGATTGTATGATTTTGTAAAAATTAGAGTCATTTAGGTTCAGGTACAGCTAAATGTAAGGTTTACTGTTTTATTTTGTATGTGCTAATATGCTAATATGAAAAATATCTGCTTCTTAAAATATCTGTGACTCTTAGAATGTAAGAGAAATAGGTTTGATGATATCTGAAACACTTATGATATTTATAAGTTGCTTCAAATATATGCATATTAAAAAATAGATTCTTCCAGGGCCACAACCCTGTAACCTCCAAGGCAATGGCCAGCTTGACAGTGTCTGTTGGTTTTGTACCCGCAGCCCCTATGTCAGGCTGACCTGAGGGGTTGGTGCCACCACCTTGTAGCTGATACCAATGCTCTCTGGCCTAATGTTTGCTTCTTTGCCTCCTCTCACCTTTTTCATGGAAACTACACATGCACTATCATCTCCATTTTCTTTATCTTTGTTCTAAAGTTGATCTAATTCAGGAAAAAAAAAATAGAATTCAAGAGAAGGAACACTTAGCACTGGTTCATGAGTAAGGGTTTTGCAAAAGGTTTATCCAAAGCTCAGGCGACTGAGGAACAGGCTTAGAGATGGGACTGGAAAATAAAGGTTTGGCCAGGACAATGTGTGGTAGAGGTGTCAGTGCCAATAGGAGGAGGTATCTGGCAGGCAATTAGAGGGTCTGGGATAGAGCTCCGGAGGGGGTGCAGCTGGAGATTTTGTCCTGCAGAGGCAGTGGCTGAAGGGGCTGAAAGAGAATTAATTTTCCAAAACAGTGTAAAGAGAGAGGGAATAGTAAGCATTTAAAATTGTTCTTGCATGGGCATCTTTGTAGCCTAAAGAGAAAGAGGCAATAGAAACAGAAAGAAAATTCATGAGAGAAAAGATTAGGATGGAGACAGCTCTTGTGCACCAAAATTTCTTGTTCTCCCTTTCAAGAGGTAGAGTTGCTGCTAGCACGTGTCTGCCTAGTCCAGAACTATCTTTCTTAGCCCCATGTGCAACCACGTGTGGCCATGTGTCTGAGGAGTAGCACTTCTTGGCCAAAGCTTCCAATAAGCAGGTGTGTTTTTCCTTGCTCTCTTTTTCCTTCCACCTCATGAAGTCAGATGTTTCTAAGGCTTTAGGTCTTTATGTCCTATGGGATAGTGGAGCCTCCAAATGTAGGAAACCTGGGTTACCAGACTAAGAAATGGTGTTAGCAATGGATAGCATGTCAATGTGTGAAAGATTAATAAAGCCACAGCTAAGCCCAGCAAAATCATGTGAACCAGCTCACCCACCCGTCAGTTTGGGGGCCTTTGCAACGGTGGGGTGAATGGTGGTAAAGAAGCACAAAGAAGCAGATATGCTCACGCTCACTTTGCTCAGCCAGGCTCTTTTTGTTCAAGGGAGTGTTCTCAAAATCACAACCACCAAATCAAAGGGAGGCTCCTTGGGGGAATGATGTGCTTTCTCCAACAGTTCCTTCCTTTGGCAGGAGAAGACCAAATTCACTGCCATAGGAGCCACCACTGAGGCCTGGGAACGGTGCTGAGCTGTCCTCCTCAGTGTCCTCTGTCCGTTTACTTTGGTTCTTGCTCTTATTTTCCTTGAAATAAGGTGGATAGTTGACACTGTGACTGCCAAGACAGTGCCTGCTGTCCTCATCAATGCCTTCTCTTTTTGGATAAAGAAGATCATTAACACCAAGTGTCTTTCACATTAGTCACCAGGTCCAGTATTAAATTATGGTATTCAATTCTCCCAACAGCTTTTTGAGATAAGCATTATTATCTCCATTTTTATGAAGGAAGAAACTGGCTCAGAGAGGCTGAATCATTTACCTGATGTCTCAGAGCCAACTGTAGCATTATCAACCATAATATTAGCTAATTTTATTGAATGCCTATTATTTACCAAAGGCTTTATGGGCATTATCGCATATAAATGCCACAATTTTACCATATGTACACTTATTGCAGGTTGAATTGTGTCCCACCACAAAATATACTCAAGTACTAATCCCTGGGATCTGTGAATGTGACCTTAAGAAATAGAGTCTTTGTCAATGTAGTCTAGTTAAGACGAGGTCATACTGGATTTGTGTGGGCTCTAATACAGTGTGTCTGGTATCCTTATAAGAAAAGAAGAGATACAGAGACAGACACAGAGGAAGAATGGCAAGTGACAATAGAGGTAGAGATTGGAGTGATGTGTCTATAAGCCAAGGAACACCAAGATTTCCAACAACACCAGAAGCTAAGAGAATGGCATGGAAAGTATTTTTCCCTAGAGCCTTCAGAGAGAGAGAGAGAGAGAGAGAGAGAGAGAGAGAGAGAGAGAGGCTATTAAGAGTAGGAAAACAAGAGAAGATGAAGCATAAAGCAATGGAAGTAGCACTAGCAGGAAATGTGCTCAAAGTCGCAATGAAGTCAAGGACGGCAACTTGCCTCAAGCACAGGTTGATAATTCTCCATTATTAACAGTGATTTTCTGTGTATTTACAAGGTATGTGGTCCGCTAATTCTCAGGCTTGTGTTTTGCTTTTTAATAACTTGGCTTCATGATGGATATGTTAATTAGCCTGATTTGATTATTCCACAATGTATACATGTGTGGAAACATCACATTGTACCTCATAAATATATACAATTTTTATTTGTCAATTAAAAATAAAATTAAATTAAAAAAAAGATGAAGAGCAGTTTCTCATTTCTACTAAATCTTCCCATCAGGGACTGAGTAAATTTACTCAATAGCCTTAGCAAATGTGACATCCCTATCAAATTTGTAGTTGATGAGTCTTATTTGGTTGGGCCACATCTGATGGTTAAGAGTCAGTTAAAAATCTGTAAAACCTGACTCTAACTGCAGGAATCTACTCAAGTCATTTACTTTAGTAACAGGTTCTTGGAAAGCTGTCATTTGCCTCCTGGACTTGTTCGTTTTGGAGATCTGACAAACTTCATTAGGGACCCAGAGGAGCAAGGAACAGAAAGTGCCAGAATATCTTTAGGCCAAGTCAACACAACCATAATACGTAAAAGAAAGTGGCTTCCGCAGAAACAGGTGTTAAACCATCTAGCTATTTTTCTTTGTTTCTTCCTCCCTCTCTCCTTCCTTCCCTCCCTCCTTCTCTTCCTTTCTTCCTTCCATCATAAAAAGTTTTAACAGAATTCAAACTTCTACAAAGAGGAATTATGAACTAAGTTATAGAGTTGTTTGCTAGATTCTAAACTGCCTGATGGGCTTAACCCTGTTGGCTATATTTTCTGCACATCAAACTACCCTACATCCATTACTGCCCATATCCAAATACTCAATACAGTAAACACAAATATTCAATATATATTTTCCATTAGATGACTAATGGATCATGATGCACATGATCAAAAATATTTAAGGAGAATGAGGCTGGTTATGTGAGAAATTACTTTCCGTTGTCTACCATTTGAAAGGCTCTCTGACAAATGTCTTGCTAGGACTCAGAAATACAGTACTCCCTAAATATTGTACAGGCAACTTGATTACTATTATAAAAATCCAAATATCCCTTCCATGTTCAAATAATAACAAAAAACAAAACAACAGTAAAAAAGGTTAAAACGGTATTCCATCTTCAAAAAATTACTGAATAAATCTGTATAAGAGAGAATTTGAAAAATATTAAATTTTAATTATGACATATTATTTGTTTTTCCAAGAGAGAAAACAAAGCAAGTATTTTACTGAAAGCCATAATGAATCTTGGAATTAAATCTGAGAGTGATACTATCATAGTCAAGAAAGAGTTATACCCAAATGTTGGCTAGATGTACAAATGAAATAACTTTCTTTTTTTGTTAATCAATCAAAGTCTGTAGTAGCTAATCTCTCTCGAAGTCATGCAGAGGAATCCTGATCTAGTTCATTCAAGAAAATCACCTTTTATCTTTTAAGTGACTTTAAACTAATAGGTACCACAAATCATCTGAAATACATGAAAAGAAATAAATATGGCATTCTTGCTTATTCGGAAGACTTGATGTAGAAGCATAATTTTGCACCAAAGATTCATTAGCTTCCTATTTTTGTGCACCATCTCAAAGAGATAACTTCCTAGGATGTAATTTTTCTTGATTTCAAATTGTCCTGGATTCCATTTTGGCTGATGTTATACTTTATATCTCATAAGAAATTTTTTTAGTTTTGACATTTTTAGAAAAAACTACTAAGATTTTTGATGCCTATCCATGCCTCCCAGGGAGAGGCATGAATCTAATAATTCCTGACTGAAACAAAAGGTATTATGCAAATGACAAAGAACAAAATGGAAATCAAGCCAGTTTATGCCTCCTGATGACAAGTATCACTTTCTCTGTAACCTTTAGCCTAATAAATGTGTAACAATATAATCATGTCTATGTGCAAATCTCCTTGATTCTTTATTCTTGCAGCATTTAAATCTGTTAGATAAAATATTCCAGTTTTTTCAAATACAGCTAAAAACTGCTACATTTACTCACTTGTCAGATACAGATGAATAACAAAAGACATGTATTATTTCCTTTGAGACCTTTTATCAATTTTTACATGGTAAATTGGAGCAAGGTCCTTTAACATAACTCATTTCATAAATAATAATTTTTACTAATTTTGCCTTATTGATAAATTTGTTTAAGCCTCTTATATGTAGAATATAGAATGGACTCCATTCTATATTTGCATCCATCTTAAATGGTGGTCCCCCAACTCTTGGATTTCATAGTCTCATAACATTAAAAAAGAAATGGGTATTTCATAGGGTCGCCTAGATTTTATTTCATCAGTTATGAATGTTAGGAAAAGCAAATATCTTTCTCTGTCATGATTATTTCACAAAAGAATGTTAAGATTAAAAATCAGCAAGGGCAAACTCAGAATAAAGGAAAATCATTTTAAATAAATAAACTCAGCTTTATGTAAACCTTATTTTATTGTTTCATCTTTCTCATTTTGTCATGGACAGTATTACTAGTGTCAAGCACTGCTCTGAAGATTAGGGCATGAAAGAATTGTGCAACAAATTATCTCAATTATAAAATAAGAGGTATGAACTAAGTGATCTCTGATATCTGTTCCAGCTTTAACATACTCTGAATTGCTGATGGTTATTGCACTTTGTGTACCATCAATTTTTCCACTAGTCAAGAGTAGTTAAACAGTGTTGGTGATATTGAATTCAAGTTCTATGGTGAAATGCAATTTCTTATGAAAGTGGTTTAAATTTACTCAGATTTTAAATATATAAATATACATTCTTAAAGCATAAACATGTGTCCTATACATCCATTAGACAGGCAATCATTGCGGCAGTGCAGGACTTAATAGTGGCAGGCCTCCCAATACAAAGATTTCTGTCTGAGTGTGTTTTGTGTTTAATCCAACTGTGCTACAGTAAAAGCTGCTCCAGATCAATCACTTTGCTTACAAAGATATTGTTCTGTGCAGGGTTAATTCGGTGAGCCATGCTGAATAATGGTGTGCATTGTATTCTTGTTGGGGGTATAGGTAGGACCTGACTATAGTTTACTGTGTATATTAATGTTACACATTTACAAAAAAATCCACTATCATGTCAGTGTGCATCCTTTTGTGCAGTCATGTATTCCCTTATCCCAGTTTCATCTTTTTCTCTATGAATTTTTAAGTAGCTATGGATCCAAAGGAGCCATCTATTTTTCCAAATGACAGACTGACCACCATTAATTACTTTTCAAATCCATCATCAGTATATTTCATTTTATAGCGTGTTCCTTTGAACTAAACTCAACCTCTGAAGATAGTCAGAATTTACCAAGTGTTGCATGAAATCAAAGTTAACATCTCATTAGTGTACTGCCTTATCTTACCTCTCTTTGTCTGATTGACTGCATCTACTCCCTTGCCATTTTTAGTTCAGTATAAGGAGATAATCGTATAGCTTTGCTTCAAATAAGTATATCAAATTTAATACATATATCAATGTTGGCTTGCTGGCTAGAGTCTAAAAATGGCAAAAGAGAGATGCTGTATGTTAAATGTGCAAGGAAATTCTTGCCTGGCAATCTTGTATCATGAAAAATAACTTAGAAGATACCAAAAACATTTCTGTGATACGTTATATTTATTGTAGATTCAGAATGATTAATTCTCTAGTAAAGCAAGTGCCAACTCAGGCTGCCATCTTGTGTAGTGTCACTTCACTAATAACCAGTTTGGTTCCTCATTTCATTTCAGGACAAGTAATAGGTTTTCAGTGACAGTATTCAGCTAAAATACTCAAATTTATCTAATTTCCAGTGAATTTTAGAATAATTTAACTGGACGCCAACATTATAAATAAATTGCTGTGGAATGAAGAGAGGTAATTCAAATATATTAAGTATCAAATGGAATAATGGTGAATAATTAAGGGAGAAGGAATCACAAACGAAGAGATGTATCATTTTAGTTAAACTTTGCTTATATCTGCTCTTGAGAGAAAGAGTGGATGTCAACATGTCATTTCCAAATAATTTTGTTTGACTTCAGGATGTATTTTAGTTCCTTCCTATGGCAATGGAAGACTTTGTTCTGGGAATTCACAAGATATTAAAAGCAAAACCACACAGCCTAAAGGATTCCACACTGACTGAGACCTGGATTGCCTGTCTTTAGGGAAGAGTTTAGTCAGCAGAAGAAGTTATCTTGTCACTGAGAAGCTGAAGTAATTCTTTTACCAAAGGTTGTGAAATCAATATGTCAACTGAATTCTAAATGTAATCGACCACGCTCAATCAGCTGGTGAAATTGTACATTTACATGCCAGGAGCTGCCTGTCTTACTCCTTTTGGGCTGCTATAACAAAATGCCATAGACTGGGTGGCTTATAAAAAAATAGCAATTTATTTCTCACAGTTCTGGAGGCTGGGAAGTCCAAGATCAAGACATCAGCAGATTAAGTGTCTGGTGAGGGCCTGTGCTCTGGTTCACAGATGGCACTTGCTTGCTGTGTCCTTAGGTGGTAGAAGAGGCAGGGCAGATCTCTGGGCCCCCTTGTAGAAGGGCACTAATCCCATTCCTGATGGCTCTTGCCCTCATGACCTGATTACCTCTCAAAGGCACCGCCTCCTAATATCATCATGTTGATGAGTAGGTTCCATCATATGAATTTAGCAGGGACACGAACGTTCACACCACAGCCCTGAATCTTGTCAGCTGTGCAGGTTTTTGATGCTCACTCCCCTTGGTGCTCTCCATCTGGGAGTAGTCACCCCAGCAGTGGTGGGCTTGGCAGTGGTTCCACTTTAATGTGTTTGACATCTGTTTACCTTAACTTGGAGGAGTCTGATTATTGGCCACATGACACACTTAAAGTTCCAATTAGAGCAGAAAAATTCAACAGCAATATTGAAGGATTAAAATAATTGGGACACTAAAATATAAATAAAAATTCCAACATGATCTGACCTTAGGCCTTTGTACTAAGAAACATAAAGTTTTCAAGCCAACATAAACGAAATTTGCACGTGACCTATTGATAGTTTCCAGGTAGTTACCACAAATAATGCAAGGTTATCAACAAAACATCTTGGCAGAAGGATTTAATTTTCTTCTCCTATTTCTGCATTTTGGGCAAACTATTTATTCTTTATTTTATATATTGGAAAAGTTAAGGTAGCACATGATGGCTAAATACTGTTATGAAATTGTATGTAATATTGAAAAAGTAAAGTCTTATCAACTCATACAAGCCAACACATTTTTGAACAAAAGCCTATTTTTTGCTCCTTGAGACAGGGTCTTACTCTTTTGCCCAGGATGGAGTACAATGGTGTCATCACAGCTCACTGTAACCTCAAACTCCTGGCTTTAAGCCATCCTCCTGCCTCAGCTTCCTGAATAGCTGGGGCTACAGGTATGCACCACCATGTCCAGCTGATTTTTAAATTTTTTTGCAGAGAGGGGGCCTCACTAGTTGTTCAGGCTGGTCTCAAACTCCTGGCATCAAGCGATCCTCCTGCCTCAGCCTCCCAAAGTTCTAGGATTACAGTCATGAACTACTGCTGCTGGCTGCAAAAGCCTATTTATTTTAATGTAATAGCTAAAATTTCAGGGAATATTGACTGAGCAACAATTATGCTTTTGACCCATGTCAGAAGTGTGGCCAAGTGTGTACCCAAGGTGCTCTTCAGCTGACCTGGGTAGTGAGCACGCAAACCAAAAATATTCACCACGTGATAAGGGTCAATTATTTGATTGATTGACTTTTGTGGGCCATCTAGGGTTGCTTCACAAGAGTACTAGCTGAGCGAATCTTAAAGGGTAGGTGCCTTTTGTTTTTGTTTTTGTTTTTCAGTTGAAAATAAGATGCTTTTCAGAAAGAGGACATAACACTAACAAAGCTTGAAGACATGTTGGAGGAACCATTCAGTGGGATGAGGGCCAGGGGTCCTCAAGCCATTTTATGCATCAGGACTATCCAGGAGGCTTGTCAAAAGGCTGATTTCTTGCCCTTTGCCCTCTGAGTATAGGTGAGGCCCAGGAATCTGAATTTTAACAAGCATCTAAGGTGAATTCAATGCCATTAGCCTCCTGTATATATTTGCATGTTTGTGTATGTGTGTGTTTGTATGTGCACATATGCTTATGTGTGTTTAGTATGTGTGTATGTTTGTGTGTGCATGTGTGTGAGAGTTGGCAAAAAAAGCAGGCTTGGAAATGATGTCGGTGAAAAGGTCTGTGGGAAGCAGATTCTGTGGAGTTTTAAATGCCTATCTGCAGAGTTTGGCTTGCAAAGTGAAGCAGTTATTATGAATTTGCAGACTTCAAAATGCCAAATAACAGGAAGTCAGTGAAAGAAACATTGACCTTTATCTAAATTGTGTCTTAAGAACTGCAAGTGAAGAGAAGCACACTCTTTGATGTAAACAACTCTAGGTTGGACAGCCGTCTCTTCAAAGCCAAGTTGAAGTATCTTTATGGAACCAGGATCTGGGGTAAAGGGATGAATAAGTGGGTTTCAGAAGTAGGTTTGAGAAAGGGAGAAGGAGACTGCATCAGAAATCTCTCAGATCATTCATTCATTAAATTACTCAACCCACATTTATTGAGGATATACTATATTCTAGGCACTGAGCTAGGCTCTATGGAAACAGAAATAAAGACACATTCTTTCTTTCAAAGAGCTCACATTTTAATGGGGGCCATAGAGAAATAAGCAGACTGACAACACAATGTAGTGACCACCATGACAGAATTAGGCATAGCAGCTTGGGGAGTGGAGAAGGGCTACCTAGTCCAGAATTGCGTGCATATGTATGTGTGTAAGGTCTTCCTGGAGGAAAACTTAACTCCCTGAATTGAGTTTTTAAGGATAAATGGGAGTTTTTCAGATAAAGAAGAATGAGGGAAAGGCAAGGGAAACAGCCTTGTAAGATGTCAAAATTGGCTCAGCACTGTAGGTTGCTGTGGTTGCACAATATGGTGTGAATGGCTCCAGATAAAATGGAGAAGTTTTAATAACAATCTGCTCTTATTGGGGTCTTTCTATTTATTAATACTAGATGCTATGCCAAGAGCTGCACAAGGATTGTCTCATTGAATTCTCACAATAATCTTATAAAGTAGGTATTTATTACTGTTTCAGTTTTCAAGGAAGAAATTGATGCCCCATGAGGTTAACACACTTATCCAGGAGCATAAAACTGAAAAACTGTACAGCCAGGATTAGAACCCAGGCAGCCTGGCTTTAGAGCTTAAGACCTTAAAGATAATTTAGTACTGTCTTTATGCACTGTATATAAAGAGTCAGAAGGAGAAGATTAGAAGTTCTCCTGAGGATAGTTGTTAGCAGTTAAATGACATGATCAGATTTGCAGTTTTTAAAGACTTCTTTGCCATAGCAAAGATAGTTTGATTGGAGTGTATCAAAATTGAAGGTTCTGAAACTAATTAGAGGTGGTGTTATAATTCTAGAGAAAAATGCTGAGGCCTTGAATTAAGATGGTCTCTCCATGTGGTAGGCAGTCTCTATGATGGTCTTCAGTGATTTCTACCTCCTGGTACTCATGTCTTTATGTCATCCCCTCCTCGAGTGTAGGCTGGACTTAGTGACTTGCTTCTGTTGGATAGAATATAGCAGAAGTGACGAAACGCCACTCCCAACACAGTCGTAAAAAGCCTGTGGCTTCTATCTATGTGAACTCTCTCACTCAATCTTGGCCTGCTGCTCTGGAGAAAGCCAACTGCCATAGTGTGAGGCAGCCCCACTGGAAAGCTCACATGAGTAAGCTCAGAAGAGGATCTTGTGAAGCCAGCCAACAGCTTGGTGAGCAGAGCCTCAGGAGCAGAGCCCTTCCTAGGTGAGCCGTGAGGTGATTGCTGCCATTACTGACTGAAACCTTATTGCAGCCTTGTGAGAGACCAGGTGCCAGAACCACCTAGCTAAGCCTCTCCTTGATTCTCCACCCACAGAAACTGTGAGATAATAAATGCTTGTTGCTTTCAGACATGAAGATTTAGGTTCATTTGTTCCTCAGCAATAGATAACTAGTATGTCAAGAACTCTCACCCTGTCATCATACACACTACATGACCCTGGAGACACTTGATATAGACATGGCAGGTTGACACTGTTTAATGAGGCCATTTGTGTACTGAATAGTTTTTAGGACAATTTTTCCAGGAGAATATTACTATCTCTGATTGACAATAAAGCTCTAATGACTTGAAATTGCCTCATAATAATAATCTGTTTTCTCACAAAATATATTTTTGGTGTATCTAGAATAGTTTTGGAAGATCTGCTAGTGAACCCTATGCCAGCTAGCGTGGCACGAGGCCAGATAACAGTGTTTGCATTCCCAGTCTCCACCCAGATTGTCCCTCATTCTGGAGATTATGCCCCATATTTGGGTGTTTGTAAGAAACCACAAGTCTTACAATATAGTTGTTATTGTAGCACACACACTATAGCCAAGTGACTGTTGAGATACATACAGCAAATGCTTTTTGATAAAGATGAGACTATTATGCACGCCTACCTCTGAATTTTGCGAATTTATAGGATATTTATACCCCTTAAGTAACTGCCTTTCACTATGTATTATCCCCCAAATAGTTGACAAAGAAGAGGGCAAATTTAAAATGGAGTCCTTGAAGGCCCCCACCCACCTGTGATGTGTACTTTCTCAGCCCATGAGTCATGGGCTGTGTGCATACAGTTGGCTCAGATGAGCTGGCACCCTTGAAACTGCAGCAGCTGCACTAAACAATTATCAGGCTCTAACTGAGAAAATTTCCCATGGGGGACAAAGCGCCAGCTGGGCATTGCTGGTGCTTGTCTGGTGGACGTTTGTTAGTTTTTATGAACATTGAAATTCCCAGGGCAGCAATCAATGGGTGAGATAATTCAACCCAGAATACATTAACCCAGAAAACTGCAACTGGAGGAGACCCTTTTGTAGGGTGCTCTCTGCGCCTTCTGCAAAGCAAATTGTCAAGACTTGTCCTGCACATTTAGAACTCAGATGAGGCCTCCTGAAGTCTGGCATCTCACTAAAGGCATCTGCTGCCCATTAATGAAATTCGTTTTATCAATCCTCAGCTTTTTTAGTGAAGCTTGTTGAAATAATGTCCTTAAACTTTCTGGTCAAATTTACACTGAGACTTTATACATAGAGCAAACTTCTAGTATTAATCTTCCAAGACATATTCATTAAACCAGAGGCTGTATCAAAATATTAGTATTTGCCTGGTATTACTGTCGGATAAGAATACCTCAGAGCACCTTAATACATTCGGTAATTCAGAAAAACTCATTATCTTGAAACTATCATTTAATTTGTTATGAAGACAGATGCTGAAACGAGGTGATTCTTAGAGAAGATTTTATATTTTAATGTAATATGTATTTAAAATAAAAGTTATTAATCTTAAGCTAATGATGAGTTTTCTTACCTGTTCATTTTAAATTATTTCCATTTTACTAAGCTACATATCATTTGCTCTGTATCTTTAATATTATAGGTTCATTAGTATACTTTATTAAGTAAACTTTAAAATATCTTTAAATACAACTAAACTTGAGATAATCAATAAAACAGAGGTTAACCCCTGTCTCATCTTTCATAAATAATAATGGCAGAAGACATCATGAGTCATTTCCTTATGAGTTGAAGAAAAAATACCTTCCCAGGGAATATTTGCAAATTTGAACCTTCAAAAAATAAGATCCTATTGTTACCTCTAGTAGAAACATAGCTTTTCTGATGTTAAAAATGGTTATGCATATGATTAAGTCACGCATTTGCATAAAGCTTTTATATTATAGCAATAAAAATGTGCACTTGTCAGGAGCAGAAACTGAAGCCCGGGGTATCGGATCTATTTATGTTTCAGTTTCCTCAGAAATTAGGAAAGAAGACATCTAAGGCTTAGACTGTGCATGTAAACCTTATCATTCAGAAGCACTTATTTAAACTGAGTTTTAAGGAGAAGTTGCCTAATTGCAATAAGACGAATAAGAGTGAAAGAGAAGTATAATATTCTTGCCTAGCACTAAGGAACAATTAAAGGCAGTATCTTGAAAGTCTAGGGTCTCAGGATCATCCCTGACATTCTGCAGATCGTACCGCCGTGGCATCTCTACCTGCTAGCGCGGACTCACTCCGGAAGCGACTAGGGCCCTGTGCGCATGCGCCGCAAGTGCGCGGAGCCCAATATGCCTTGCAGAGTCAAGGCGTCGGGGTGCAAGAGGCCAAGCCAAGATCCAGGGCTTGTCGAGCACAAAGCTGCCTGGCAGCTTCGCCAGCCGCCTCTTCTTTTGGCACCCTTTCCAGGTCTATCTCCCTTGGCAAGTTGGCTTGAGAAAAAAGTCAACGGGGTCTTTCCTGTAGGCTTCAGAGATAGAACAGAGACGAAGGGATTTTAAATGTTGGAAGTTTTACTTTTTTTTGTCTCAGCAGGCAGGCCCTAAAAAAAGCAGGCTGTCATTTCTGTCTTCACAGGGAATAATACTGATGCACATAAGAAGCAAAAATATTATGAACCCTACAAAAAATATTTTGTTCTAATGCTTTCTTATTTTTGGTCTTCTATTACTGGATGAAATGCTATTCCCTTCTTAAAAGCCAAATACCACAATCGATTTGGGAGGGGACATGGTAGAATTCTCAGTCCACCTTGCCTTTTCAAACATACGCCTAATTTTCCTATATAGCCAACCATCCACCCATCTATCCACCCACCTGACTCTTATGGAGCACCTGCAATGTAACAGACACTGGGAAAACTGTAAAAAACAAAAAAGCCACAGTCCCTGTCTTCATGGAGCTTACACACTATCGGGGGAAGATGGGCATGACACAAATAACTACACAAGTAAATATTAATATTTCATCATGAATGTGTAATATGAAGTAATAGAATATAGTAAGTATAATAAAAAGTAATATGTATAATAGAAGAAAAAAGAAGGCAATATGAGAGTGTAAAACTGGGTTTTACAGTTAACTGAGGGTAAGGAAAGCATCCTTGAGGAAATGGTATTTGAGATGAAGTGGGCAAGGTAGGGTGGGAGCACGAAGAGGTGACACGAGGCACTGGTAGAGCTCAGCATGCAGGGCCTTGGAAAGGTCTCCATACCTTGGATTAACTACCTTGAGGCTCCCAACCTTTTCCTTGATGTAGGTTTCTCCTGCAAGAAGCTATGTCCATCTCCCACTGTCAGTTCTAAATGCTCCATCTCTTCCTACTTAATTCTTTGTAGTACTACAGACTGTTAGAGGTGAGTTTGCCAGTGGACCACCTAGCTAGTGTCTGTGACCTGCTTAAGGTCACGGAGCATCATGTGTTATTTCAGTGGTGAGCATCTTGTAGATTTAATGAACTTGTTTGGCATAAAATGTTTTAAGTGTAATAAGAATGAATTGTAATTAGCACATTGACTCTTCTAAAGTAATCCTGGAAAGTATTTCGTTGGTCTTTAAGCTAAATATTTAATAGGATAAATATTTCCCTTAATCATTTTGCAAATTCTCCCCTCCATCCCACCTCAACTCACTTCAGGAAACACACAAAACGATTTCAAACCAAGTCCTCATCTGAATTGATGCAAATTCGAGATTACAGATTCTGAGTGAATGAAGTGTTGAAGGCCTTATGTGATATATTCTTATTTTTCCACCTTCCAGTCCAACGTGAAGCCACAGAATCATGATTCATTGAAGTTTCTGGTGCTAATTTAATTTCAAACCACCTGCTTGCCTTCTGTGTAAGGTAGGCCCTCAGGCAGTTAAAGCTCCTGACCTACTTCACAGTTTCTTTTATGTTCTGGAACGCATCCCATTTTAGAGAGCAGGTTAAACTCTAGAACAGGTCCTTAATCATTGTGACTCCCAGGGCTTTCCTGGTGCTTTTGAGAAGGAAGCAGAACAGACACAAATAAAACATATGGGGAATTTTTATTTTAAAAGCTTCAGGTCTGTTCACAGAAATCATGAGGGAGGGGAGAGAGGGACAGTACAGCACTCTAAATTTAGGTCAGTAGGAATGACTCAATTATTGGAAAATTCTACTTCTGACTGATAGAATGGAGCCAGGTAACGAGAATGGGGAAAATGATGATCTCAAAGGCTTCTTTTAAATTATCTAAAAAGTAATTCAATACCTTGAATTTATATCTTATATTTATTGATAAATTGAATATAAATTATTTATTTTTAAAACTAAGGCTAATTATTTATTTTAAAGGATACCCTTATGTATTGATCAAAGGCTTTATTTTATGTTACAGGAATATCAGAGTTTGGATTTCTGGTGAAACAGAAGGCTTATGAACTTTATGTATTCTTACAGATTCCAAGAAAACCTATGCATTTATTGATGAGAGCAAATGATCAGGCAAAACACAACTCAAAACTCAACTGAATGAGCAGTTAGCTTTGACAATTTAAGCATAAATCAAGATACATATTTTGTTCCTTGTTTAACTTTCACAGATTAGCAATGAAATTTATATGTATAACCATAAGATAAATAAGCACTCAGGGAGCATTTATTTGAAGAAATGCAATAGATGACGTCTCCTAAGATAGAGGAAGCAAAAGTAAACTCAAGATACAACATTAAGGAATCGGTATGAGTGTGTGTGTGTGTGTGTGTGTGTGTGTGTGTGTGTATGTATGTGTGTGTTGTGATGATTTATGACTAAAATATACAGTGGAATCAGATGTCAAGAACTGTTTGAAAATAATATTTTTACCTACCTGGGGATACCTTTGAGGAGGCATTGCCAAGAGCCCCTCCTAATACTCCTTTTTAATTCATTAATCCCTGATTTTCAGTCTTTCTTAGAAGGGAAATAAGTGCAGGCTTATCCTCAAGATAAGAGATGGAATTTATTTTAATTTCTACTTCTCGACAGTGTCATCTTAGACTTTATTTGAAGATATTGCAAATGTAACCTGATATTCTGTGAAGAATGATTTTGCCAAGGAGAACATCATTTCTTAAGAGTTTAATGAACCTATTTTAAGACATCAGGAGAGGAAAGAAAATCTGTAGCTGAAGGCAGGCACTAGATTAAGCTATAAAAAATGAAGTTCAGATTGGTTAACATAAGAATTCTGCTGTTTTTTTTTTAAATCTAGGGTTTAATGAAATACTACTATTTTAAATAGACATCTATGGTGTATTCATTTTTTATAGTTTTCCTGACCAAATTGCAAATGGTACAGTAAACACAGGGAACCCTGCATTCATAAATTCATTTTGAATCACGACTAATTCGCCTTTGTCAGAAGGCTGTTTTAATGAACCTCTAAGTGTTTCTGAAGGTGAAGAAAGTAAATGATTATGCATTAAAGTTGGGTGGTACCTGAAGAAGGTGTGGTGGCGGGGAATTTGGGACGATGCAAATTGAATCAGAAGGTCTGCTTCTAAAACACGTCTTTCCTTTCTCCTGCCATCCCTTTACCTCCCTCCTGCATGTTTCCATCAATAAAAGATTCATTTGAGTTTTAATGAGTTTCTCCTTCAAGATGCAAATATATCCCAGTGAGAACAAAACTCTGTTTTTCATGCAGCTTTTTACATGAGATACTCTAATCAAATTAGCAGCATTCAGAAAACATAGATTTTTATTACAATAGGAAGAACAGCAGGGTTTTATTTTTACACAAACTCTATTTATAGTTTTGTATATTACTTTAGAACATTGGGGTAGTCTATCAGATAGTCATTCATAACATGAAGGGAACATTTTGGGGTGGAAAACCAACCTGCAAGATTGGTCTAGCTTCTAGAGTTACTAAGTGTAAGGGGTCAGGGAAAAGGAGGCAGGGAAAAGGAAGGTGGTTCAGAAGTGGAAGCTGGCCCATGCTCCTCTTCCTACGGCCACCTCTGGGACTTTGCCTCCTCTACTCACCCGCTAGAAAATCTCCGCACTACTATCTGTGCCTGCCTTGCACCCTCACTGCCCCGTCTCTACGTGGCTAATGTCCTCTGCTTTCTCACTTTCTTCATGTTTCAGTGTAGCCATCACTTCCTCTGACTCCTCCAGACTGGCTTATACACCCTTTTTCTGTTGCAGTGTAAACTTCGATATATGGTCTATTATTCTTTCTATCTGCCCATCAAACTAGATGGCAGCGACGAGTCACCACCGTAACCAGAGCTTCTAATGCAGTATCCTGTTCAGAACAGGTATTCCACAAATATCTGGAGAATGAGAGAATTATTTGTGGTTTTGCCTCGGAACTGACACGAAATATTTATTGAATGTTTACAAAAAGGAAGATATTATGCCTACTTTACAAATTAGTAATCTAAGACAAAGAAGGATAAACAATGCAGCCAAGAACAGGGCGGGGGGCAGGGGAGGCTAAAATTAGAATACAGGTGATACTCTCTTATTTTCTCTTGTAGAAGTTAATGGAATCACAGAGTCTCAACCTCTTACAATTCAGTACAGGTTGGGCCTATCCAGGATGTTCTATCCGGAACAGTGTTTCCCCATCATTTCCTGCCTGTTTCATAAGTAAAAAGGAGAGGGCAAAAACAGAGTATATAAAAGGAGAAGTACATAGAATTAATTTGTCTCATTTGACCTGCCTGGAACTTAGTAGGAACTCAATAAATGTCATATGGATGGTTACATGAGATCTTTATTCCCTCTTATCAAAGAAATATTATCGGAAGTTAGAACCGTTTATTGTGAATACCAAAAATGTACTATATGCACTAAATAAAATGTGCATTTTATTTAACCTGATTACCAGTTGATGAGTGAGCACTGTGTTAGTTACTTTGAGCAGTGTTTTAAAAAGATGCTATGATTCTATCTTCCAAGGCATAGTTAAGAAGATGAAAGAAACTCATTATCCACACACAAATATACACAAGTATCTATTTATGTATTATCATCATCATCTAGCCATCTATCAAGAGATGCAAAGCAGTATAAAAATCAATTGTTTAGTTGTATAAAAATAGACTAAGTATCCTTAGAGTTTAAGGATGACAGAAGTTAATGCAATCCGGGAAACCTGTAAATTTATCTGGAGGTGATTTGTCTCCAAGAAATGGGAAGGATTTGATATATAAAGAAGGATGGCATGGCAATATTGCTAATCTAGGAATCACTGCAAGCAAACTTGCAGGTTTTGGCATGAACAAGAAAGACAGGGGGAGCTTCAAGAAGACCGACCAGGGAAGATGTTATATGCTGAGGAGGAGTTGAGAACACAGTGACAGGGAAGGAGGAAAGCATGAGTAGTGTAAGAGCACAATGGGGCGAGGAAATATTCAAATATCTTTGTACTGTGTGTGTGTGTGTGTGTGTGTGTGTGTGTGTGTGTGTGTGTTTATTTCCCATGAAGGTGGGAAGAAATGATTCCAAAGGATACATTATATTGGTTCATGTGAGTGGTAGTGCAACAAAGGAATTAACCTATTAAAGTAAAAAAGTTTTCTCTCTAAGACACAGGAATAACTGTTGCAAACAATGCCAGCACTTTTAA
The DNA here is from genome assembly GCA_004363605.1 of Indri indri. Lineage (NCBI taxonomy): Eukaryota > Metazoa > Chordata > Mammalia > Primates > Indriidae > Indri > Indri indri. The sequence continues at coordinate 7,051 of RJWJ010001252.1, read as the reverse complement.
GCAGCTACATTAAGTTTGCTGATTGAACCAGAATCAAGGTGTGCAGCAAGTCACTCAGGTTAAGCATTAAGCCAAAGCAAGAGAAGAGAAAGATATTATTGATGTCTACTGCTTCCTACAGCTGCTTCCTACAGCTGTAGAACCTTGGGAAATTGAAAATGCTGCAGAAGTAGGTTGTCATAATATTTATAGATAAATCAAGAATATTTCCTTCCTCTACTGCATAGCTACAGAAAGAAAAAGAAAGAAAGAAAGAAAGAAAGAAAGAGAAGAAGAAAAAGAAGAAAAAGTTTCACTACCAACCAAGTCTATTCTGGACGTTTTCTGAAACACAAACTGAATATCAAATGTCAACTGAATATAATTAAATGGCAGCTATTAGCAAGTTACTTTTCACCTGTTGTAACTGAATATTACTGGAACTATTATTTACCAGCGATTGTGTTTTAGATTTATCCTCAAGGGCTGAGGATGGCCAAGGACAAGGAATTAACTCTCCATATGTTAAGGAAATACAAGCAGAATGCAGAATAAATAGCAAAGTATATTCTTGATCTTAATATCTTCTGAAATTTCATTCGTGAATTTCATAAATTTTCAAATAGCCAATTTATATTCTATATGAGTAGGAAACAGAGGTGTGTACATTAAAATAATGCATAGGAAATGTTTTTAAAATTTTACCTTAAGCCAATTATTTCCACATTTGACATTATAACCTCTTCAAGATATTGTTGCCAAGGGGCCATACTAGCTAAATCAAGTTCCAGACTATTCCCTCCATCCATGGGGCATGTATTTCTGTATTTTGCTGTATGGTCTTTTTATACGAATTTTAATTTCACACAGAACTAAAGAAAGATGCTACAATGTGGAAGTACCATTCTTGGTAACATCTAGGAATCCTATTTTTCAATGATAAAAATAATTTCCTAAGGAACAGAAGTTCACTGTTTTCTTTGCTTCCTTTTTTATGTTCTTGAATATTGTATCTCTTTTTGACAATTAATATCAATCCTACATTTGAACCTGTTGGCACAAAAGTAGCATCAGATTCTTTTTTCTGAGAATATTCTCAGAACAAATGAGCAATAAGTATCTAAATTTTAGTTACTGTGTTAAAAAAAATTAAGTTTGCTTTCCTACGATGTTAATTTTCTGTCTTATTCTTGAGTCAAGCAGTAGAAGGTTCATCTTCCCAAATGTACCCAGTTTGACTACTTGGTTTTAACTAGTTATGGAAACTCACTCTGCTTGTACTTCTTGAGGCATTTATCCTATGGAGAAGAGGACGGGGACTAGAAGGAGTCAGGTAGGAGGCTGTTGGAATTCTGGCAAGTATCAGCTTAGGTGACAAAGAGAGGATGCAGGAATTAAAATGGCCTTGTTCTCAAATGGAAGTGCCAAGTGGAAAGAGCACTGGACTTAGAGTCCAGAAATTAGAAATTAGGGTTCTAGTCTTGGCTGTGCAGTTAACAATTTGTGGGACTCTATAAAACTCTCTTAACTCAAAATCCACCATAAATATAAGAACTTGATGACTAGAATCGACGAAAAAGTCTAAGCAGTTATGGTAAAGGGAAGCAAGGAGTAAATAACAGAACTAGGCTAAATTTATTTAGGGTGTCTGACTAAATAAATCAAGTCCTTCGACACACACACACTCACACTCACACACACACACACACACAGTCTTACGAGAAAGCCAAAATATAAAATCACTTAGAATGAAGTTGGACCTGCTGAATCTGGGGTAGTGTAAAGGTGTCGATGCTCTGTCTCTTCGAGCCCTCTTCTCCTATTGACACCAACTATGCTAAAAAGCACAAGGTTTAAAACTATTGAAACAATTGCATTAAGACAGTCTCATATTTTGTAAAGACAATTTCACAGTTTTCCTCCAAAGTTTCTATAGTAACAACATGGTGAATAAACCAGGGAGACCACAACTGTCGGCATGAATTCTAATTTATCCATACATAATTCTTTTTTTCGGCGGGTAGTTAGATATGATAGAGAAGATCACTGTGTGGAGCTATAGTTTGGATGTTTGTACCCCAAAACTCATGTCAAAATTTGATTCTCGATGTTGGCACTGTGGGCTAATAAGAGGTGTTCGGGTCATGGGGGCAGATCACTCATGTATGGCTTGATGCTCTCCTCATAGGAATGAGTAAGTTCCCACTCTAGTAGTTGTCATGAGAGCTAGTTGTTAAAAAGAGATTGGCACCTCCCCTCTCTCTTGCTTCCTCTCTCACCATGTGATCTCTGGACATGCCGGCTCCCCCTTACCTTCCATCCCTTGGAGATGCAGATGCCCAGTCTTGAACTTTTCCAGATATCAGAATCATGAGCCCAAAGCCCCTTTTTTCATTATAAATTATCCAGCCTCACATATGCCTTTATAGCAACATCAAACGGACTAAGACATATGGAAAGGAAATATGATCTAAGGAACCTGTTTCTCTGTTGTTTCTCTTGATCTTAAACAAACAAAAATTTAAAGATTTTGAATGGAACAAAACTACCTCATAGATGAGATTTGATCAACTTCCTTTTGAGTTAATTTTTTCTGTTTTCTACCTTAGTGATCTAAAGGAGTAGTTTGGATTCAAAATGCAGACAAATCTGGGGGAATCTGTGCAAGAAACATGTTTGAAATCTTAAAATAACTAATCAGAAGCCCAACTTTAGGGGTTATTTTAATTCATTATAGATATCTAAATATAAAAATATGATAATGTTATCTCTCTTTTTAATACTTAGTAGGTTTATGCTTTAGTTTTTATTGGCTTTCAAGTAATAGATTGTGTAGAGTGGAAAGATGTAATACTTGTTATTTGGAAAATACTTTTTCTTTAGGTAACTTTTCTGCTGAACTCTCTTACTTACATTATCCATTTACAAGAATTAAAGAAAGCTCTCTGATCCTCAGGAGTTATTCATTAATTTCTACAGCAGGAAATGTAGGAAGAAGAGAGGAGAAGTTTTTGCTGAGAACACAAAGTAGGTTGGTAGGGTCTGAGGATGGTAAAAAAAAGAGAGAGAGAGAGGGTATGAGAGGTAATATAGTAATCAATTTTAGAAGTAATCCAGGTGCCTGCAGGTAGAAAAAATTTAAGGTCCTGAAATCACTATTTTCCAGTATGAATCCATGAATAATGGATTTAGCTATGGGCATAATTTACAAATGACAGCTTATCACCATGAAACAGGATTGTACAGCTGAACTGACAGCTGCCAGTCAACCAAGAAAGAACAGTAGAGTATTTCTATTACATTCTTTTTTTTTCTTTTGCCTCAGATCACTCAATGTCACTGAGCTTTATTGCCATGACCTGAAAATTAAGACTCTGTTTCTGGTAATAGTATTGGAATTTATCAGCTTGACTGTTCACTTCAAATGTGAGAAGGATCAACAGGAATAAAGAAGTAGACCCGGCTGCAGACCATTGTCATTTTTTTCCGCCACATCAGAAAAGAAGTGGGAGACCAACAGGAAGGAGAGGAGGTGGGGAGTGTGGAAATAATGGAAACAATGTGGGTATGTGACCTGGGTCTCCTTACACCACAGGCCACTTCACCTTTGCTCCGGCCATTAAAGTGACATCCTTAGTACCACCAACATCAGATCATTGGGACAAGGGGACAAAAAAGAAAGGTTCTTCACTCTCAACTCTTTGGCCATTAAAATGCAGCAGAAATTCGGCTTTAACTATAGTCCTTTCAGAAGGGAAATCAGACTCTTTCTTTTCTCCATTAGCCTGCTTCCCACATTTTCCCCTTTCTACCTAAGTGATTCTAAAGCAGGAGGCTTCAAAACACAGGTGTACTTGTATTAGGTATATGTAAAACAGAAAGGGAAATACAGATGGTATTTTCTTCAGTTCCTCTAAGCTAAGTTCTATATTTGGTACATGGTTGGAAAAGAAACCCAAGTGGGCTTCATTAAAACAAGGAGGAAAAATTTATTCCTATTACACACATTCTCCATCCGGTGGCTATTACCGTATGCCTATCCAAAACTTCTTTCTTTTAAAGAGTTTTAAAATTTCTAACACATTCGTGTTTGAGTTGAACATATAGTTGTCACAGTTATCGATGAAAAAGCATTTTGTTTAGGTCAGTATTGCCTAAAGAATCCCCCCCACATGAATTTCTCAGGATATCAATGGGTGTTTTATATAAACAAACAAATGAACAATTAAAAATGGGTTCTGTCATCAAAAAAGTTTGAAAACTATTGAGTAAAGTTTTATAGATTTATTTAATCCAAGACTTCTTAGAACCGTTAATGTGCTCAATCTCCACGTTTGTTTCTGGAAGGGATTCTATTTGAATAAGAAAACTTTTCTTCTAGGAAAACCATGTGAGAGTAGTGTTCTGAAAAAGATACTTTAGAACAGTGGTCCCCAACCTTTTTGGCACCAGGGACCGGTTTCGGTTTCATGGAAGAAAATTTTTCCACGGGGAGTGGGGACAGGGTGGGGAGGGGTGGGGAGGTGGAGCTCAGGTGGTGATGCCAGTGGTGGGGAGCGGCCGTAAATACAGATGTAGCTTCACTTGCTCACTTGCTTCTCACCTCTTGCTGTGTGCCACCACTCCCGATTTTCCTAAGTTTCATGGAAAACAATTTTTCCAAGGACAGGGGAGAGGGGAAAGGGGCAGCAGAGCTCTGCAGCCTGACCCTAACAGTCCGTGGATGTGGACGGGTATTGGTCCATGGCCCTAGGGTTGGGGACCACAGCTTTAGAGCACTGTGGTCTAGGCAAGTTCTCTTAAGTGGAGGTTATTTCTTAGAGGGTTTGTACATTAATTCAATCTGACAGTAGCTGCCCTCTGGAGTCGGTAGCTACCCCCTGAGAGAAAGCTTGTTTCTCCAATATGATTGCTTAAATAAGAATTAACATCTCTTCATTTTTAACAAAAATGTTGCAATTAAAACATCACAAGAATATATAACTGAACCAGTTAATTCATTAAGAAATCTGCAGAAAGAGATACAACTTGCAATAACAATCGAAAACGTATAAAAGCCAGTTTTATACTGGATTCTCTTTTCGGTTTCTTTAACTGCAGAATGAAAGGACTGTTTCTCAAGTTCTCCAATCTTAATAATATGGCAGCAGAGGCCACAAATGAAATGGAGATTGTTAAAAATCCAGGAAACTCAGGCTCCACTGAAACTTACTAAATTTCAGGGTTTGGGGGGAGAGAGAGTGTGTGTGTGTCACCGAAGATTTCATTGATCAGGAAATTTTGAGAAACCTTAGGGAAGATGATATCTAAGGTTCCTTTGAATTTTAAAATTCTGTGAAGATTAACTGTTTTCTAATGAACTCTTTAGAAACAATTGAGTTTTAGAGGGTTCATTAACTGTATATTTTTCCACCGTAAATGAGATCTGCAAAATATAGAGAAGTAGAGCTAGAGGAGAAAATATATTACTCACAATCTTACCACCCAGATAGCCAATGAGACCTTTAATTTAATTTTATTTCACTTTTTCATTTGGGATTTATTTCTAAATAAGATTCCATGGTTGAATTCACTTCCTAAGTCAAGGGATAGTTCACAGTCACTGAACAATACGAGGCCTTAGGCTGCTTGGGTAGGTAAAAATGTCATGTCTGCTACAGAATTTTTATGTGTGATAAAAATCCTTTGCCTAATTCTCATCCTGTGAAACATGAAACACTTACTGCTTCAGCCTATTCTCATCAGGCAATCACCTTGAACTATACGTTTGTCCCCATCCCTAGGCCATGAGGACAAATGAGCAAAGGAAGTCTCTCTCTTTCTGTGATTACTTTCTGTCCCTGGGTCTGACTTTTATCTCAAGGCTCAACTGGGGGAGAAAGAAGTGAACCTTCTTGGCAACGGATATCCACAATCTTCATATGCTCAGATGCCATAGTAACCAGGCTATTGCTATGTACTCTAAGTGAAATTATTTTTACCTGTCTCTTCTGACCACTCGTATTTTACCTCCTTACTTTAAGCATCTGTTTTCAACCTGATTTCTCTGGCTGACAAAACTTTTAAAAGAGTAAATATTTTTTTTTCTTCCCTTCATCTTAAAATGTGTGATAAACATATAAAACCAAACAGGTGCTTTTTAAAAGTAATTGAATATAAATGCTTCCCCTATCAGCTATGACTTAAAAGCTACTAGGGTTTTGTCTAGATATGTTATTCTTTCATCAGCTAGCTAATTAAGATAATTTTAAAATAAACGAAATTTTATTTTTTGGAATGGTGATAAGTATTAAAATACATGTATAGTTTAGTGAAAACAGAAAATTAATTTGTTGCTTTAAAAAAGTCCACACTTCCCTTTTATATTTAATATGTATACAGCATAAAATGTGCTTGTAGTAGTCAATCGCTACTAAAATGTTCACAGTTACTTTTTATCTTTTTTTTATCACTGACTTGATTATAAAATACATTTATTTGACAAGAGAAGACTAGAAAACATAATCCAGGATATCAAAGCTCAAAGCTTTGTATTTAATCAAAGGCCCTTGAAAGCAATGACCTTGACTTATATATTTTTGTATCAGCCATAGTACCTAGCACTTTGATTTACATTTAGTAAGCATTCACAAAATTGAACCCATAATTATCTTGATGAATGTGCTTTACTCCTATTTGAAGCATTCAGATATATTGTTTTTCATTTCAATTTGCATGTATAGACATAGTTTATATACCAAACCCAGAATACGGAGAAAACATCAGATGGGAATTTCTGTTTTGCTGAACCAAGTTTGATGATATTCTATAAATAGCAGCAAGATAATGGATGCCAAACTAATGTCATATTAAATTGAAAGTATTTAGAGGCAATTTTGTATTCCTGCATTGCATTTCAAATTTAATTTGGAATTTTGTGATTATTACTATTTCTGGCAATTCAAGATGAACTGCACAGTTTTATTGAGGTTTGCATGATATTTAAATTAGTTTAGATACAAAATGAAGTTTAGGAAAACATATTAATCATACTATAGAAATATTGTGAATTTTGTTTTTTGTAATTTCAAGA
>RJWJ010001251.1:0-141557 GCA_004363605.1 Indri indri | reverse complement strand
TTTTTTTTGAGACAGAGTCTCACTTTCTTGCCTGGGGTGAGTGCCGTGGCGTCAGCCTAGCTCACAGCAACCTCAAACTCCTGGGCTCAAGCGATCCTACTGCCTCAGCCTCCCGAGTAGCTGGGACTACAGGCATGTGCCACCATGCCCGGCTAATTTTTTCTATATATTTTTAGTTGGCCGATTAATTTCTTTCTAATTTTAGTAGAGGCGGGGTCTCGCTCTTGCTCAGGCTGGTCTCGAACTCCTGAGCTCAAACAATCCGCCCACCTCGGCCTCCCAGAGTGCTAGGATTACAGGCATGAGCCACTGCACCCGGCCTAGAATGTTGGTTTTTTTAATTTGTTTTTGCTCACTGCTCTCTCACCAATTAAGATGCCCATGCTGGAACCAGCCACCTCCTGGGCAGGGACTCTGGCACTCTCCAGAGCTCTGTAGGTGTGTTCTAGCAGCAATTTCTCCTGAGGGTTGAGACACTTTGGCCTCTGAGTTGCTAATTGCAATTTATTGTCAAATTATTCAATTTAAAAAAATGGCATTATATGGTCTCTGAAGAATAATTAGATTAATATCTTATTAATTTGTCTCACTGTGAAATATAGCTGTGAAATTTTCAAATTTTGTCGGTGCATCTTATGCAATCGTGGTTTCTGTTGCTCTCTATTTTGGTTAACTCTTGAAATTGTTAATAAATATCACAGGAACCTGGTGAGCTTTGGGTTTCCGGTTTTGTATTAGTTGTTGTGGGCCTGCTGCTGCTCCTGTCTGCTTCACCAACAATACCATAGTCCAACTGGAAGTAATTACTAAATCAAGTAATTAAAAGCAGTTTTTGTATGCACTCACCTGTTTATACCAGTTTCTATGGAGCATGGAGTCAACATATTTTGCCTTCCTAAGAAATAGAATAAAGACTAAAACACAAGAGTTGCAGATTGAGAAAGAACAAAGCAAGGGGAATTGATCTTGGACTTTAAGTCTGTAAGATATTAAAGAGGAAGTGACAAGTGTGTAGCACAGGAGGCTTTATAACAACGGGGATAATAAAACTATACAAAGTTAGTATGATGATTGGATACAGGAGTGGGGAATGGATTTGGATGGATAGAGCAATGGAACGAGGGGAAATACTAAGGAGAAACAAAAAACTTAGATGTCCCTTTTAGCTAGGTAATCACTGAAAAATTTGGCTAAAAGGATTTGAGAAAAAATAACTATCATATATTCATAAATTTTTAGCAATTATCTTACCCTTCAATAAAAACCGACCATGTTGTCCAATTTTTACATGATTTTTTTTTCATACACATCATACCATTCTTCAACATGAAATCCTTTGGGTGAAATCTCTACTGTCCAATTAGTGCCTTCTGTAGGTACTTGCTAGAAATTGTCAGCTCCTCCTCTTACAAAATTATAGCTTAAAATAATTCTTCACTCTGTTAAAACGAATACATAGATATTAAAACAATAATCTCTTAAGAACAAATTATAATGGAAACACACCATCGTTATAAAAAAGTGACAAAGCCCAGACATAAATATGTCAAGAATTCTATTTAACTTGGCATAGGATTAAAAATTCATCCAAAGTAATGTAGAGGTAAACATTGCCAAGAGAATACTGAAAAAGAATAAGGAGGGGAACTTTGTAACAATTATTAAAATATATTCCATAATTAAAGAAGTTAAAATAGTGGAGTACTGATGCAAGAAGCAGACCATTCAATAGAACAGAATGAAAATCCAGAAACAAAAAATATCTAAGAACTTCAGGTAAGATAAAAATGGCATTTTAACCTAGTGAGAAGAGATGGATTGTTCGGGACAAGCGAATTGCAATTTTAAAAAAAGTTCTTAAATGTTACAGCATGCTCCAAAATAAATCGTGGATTGACTAAAGATTTAAGCTGGGAAATAAAAGCAAAAAATAACACAAAAGCAAAAAAGACACAAGCCTAAGGCCGGGCCAAAGGGGAGGGAAGGAGACATGCAGAAACGCGCTTTCACGTCTTCTGCAGAATGTGCATTGGTTTCTCCTCCTAAGTTTGCACCTGATGACACATACTGGCACAATCTCTGAGACCACGAAAACAGCCTTCTGCCGTTGCATCTGCTAAATTCCTATGGAGACCATCTGGGATGGGGAATGGGAATAAACTGAAAAATACGGAGATTTAGAGTTTTTCAGGGACGTTTTCTAGGGGGCTGAGGGCTTCAGCATTTTAAAGCTCCACACTACTCCAGCCCAGCGGTGTGTAAAGGCTGCTTTCCCACAGGCGCGAGTCCTCCTTTCGCAAATGACCTCAACACTCTTGTCAAATCCCGCCGACCTTCCACCGAAGGCAGCGCTGATTACAAACACATGCTGAGATTTGGGATGCCTGGGCTTTGCACATGCGCACGCAGCGCCCTTGCGCGCCAAGTGCTTTTGCACACGCGCAGTGACGATGCTTTCTGAGGCGCGCAGGCGCACTTTCGTTCACCGATTTTGGCCACTTGTCTGGGGCTCTGCGAGATTGGAAACCGCGGAGTTTCCTTGCAGAAGGTTGTGGGCACGCTGGGTTGGTTTGCTAGTACTGGGCCCTGGCGGCGGACAAAAGCTAACACCCGAGGGGAACATGAGGTGTCTCTGAAGCCAGTAGCCCCTGCCATGAAGAAGATTTTTAGTAAGAAGGGCGAGTCGCCCTTGGCCTCCTTCTCCAGCCGTCGGAGGAGCGGCGCGGGTGTCGGCTGTGAGCATGGCAACGGCGTCTACTCACAGCCCGGGTACCACGTTCGGGACCGAGACCTCGGGAAGATCCACAAGGCCGCCAGCCTGGGTCAGGTGGCGAAAGTGCAGCAGATCCTTTTGCTCAGGAAAAATGGCTTGAATGATAGAGACAAGATGAGCAGGTAATGGGAACTGCGAGCTGGGCTGCCGGGCGGATGTGGGGGAAGCGCCCCTTCCTGGGCCGGGCCGGGGGAACGCGAGCCCTCCTGTCACCGAGGGCGCCCGGCTTTCTTCCCTCCACGGGCTCCTCAGGAGCACCTGGGACGTGGAAACCTTGGAGGGTCGAGCGCCCAGACCATCCTTACGAGCAGCAAAACAAAAACAGAATTGTAGCTGCTTTCCTATCCACTCATAATTCCCCCTCACCCGCCCCCCTTTTATTTTTGAGACAGAGTCTCCGCTTTGTCGCCTGGGCTAGAGAGCAGTGGCGTCATCATAGTCCACTGCAACGTCAACCTCCTGGGCTCAGGGGATCCTCCTGCCTCAGTCTCCCAAGTAGCTGGCACTACAGGCGACAGGCAGTGTCATCGCCACGACCGCTAATTTTTTTCTATTTTTAGTAGAGGCGGGGGGGGGGTGTCTCTCTCTCTTGCTCAGGCTGGTTTCGAACTCCTGAGCTCGCGCGATCCGCCCGCCTCGGCCTCCCAGAGTGCTAGGATTACATGGCGCCGGCCTCATAATTCCCCTTATGGAGCTCTTTACTGAGAATTTTAAAGCGATTTAACTAACAAAATAAAGTGTATACAGCATTTTATTTTTAATGTACACATTTAAAAAGATGTTATGGAAAGATTATAGAAAGATGCATAATGTGAGAAATAATTCCCATAATGTGTCAATTTCTGGGCTAAAAATTCTTTGGATAAAATCCAATATCCAGTTTATATCAGTGTACTTCTGTGACTTTATGTTCTTTACTGAGAGGCCGTAGAAAGAAACTTTGAAGTGGGAAGACGGTGCCGTGCTCTTGAGTAGGAAGACTCATTTTTCTTAAAATGTGAGCTCTTTCTGTGTTTACCAGTTTTACATAAACCAAATAAAAATATCAAGGTTTTAAAATTTTTTTAGTTACACACATTGCCTTTTACTACAATGAAGGCATTAAGAAAATATTTGTAATGGAGTAAACAAAGACTTGCCCTTCTAGCTATCAAAATGCACTATTAATTTACACAAATTAACCATTTACCAACAGCCGAAAAGACAGGTAAATGAATGGAACAGAATAGAAAATCCAGAGACACCCAAATATAGGTAAGAATTTAGAACTTGATAATGGTGACATTTCAGATTAGATGAATTTTTCATAAATCAAATGCCTGTTAACTGTTTGGAGAAAACTAACTAGATTTTTAACTCACAAAAATAAGTTCCTGATGGAATATAGATTAAAAATTTTAAGTATACAAGGTGAGAAAACTGCCAGAAGAAAACACAAATGCATATTTATACAGGTACATTTTAATGTTGACAAAGACCTTCCCAAGAATGACCTCACAAGCAAGCATTCTGAAAGTTGGTTTAGCAAAATAAAAATTAAAAACCCCCGGATATCAGAAAAAAATTAACAAAAGACAACATACTTGCAAAATATTTACAACATATATAATCAGATGAAAAGCTTATATAACAGATAATTCCTTCAAGTCAACAAAACAAAAACTAAACTTCAATTTACAATTGGGCAAATTACCTTTTTGCAGATCTACAAGTTACGCACATAGGAAAAAATATTTAGTGTTTTTGGTAAGAGAAGGAATTTAAATTAAAAGAGGGATGAAATACTTTTTCTATCCATGAAGTTTGGGATGTTGAAGAGCAGTGGTATTTATTTTGTTGCCTAAGGTTTAAGTTGCTTATGACTTTTCGAATGGACAGTTTGGTTCATTTAAAAAAATGTCTATGCCCTTTATTCATCAATTCCATTATACTAAAATATCTAGGAAATATTTAGAGATGCATGCAATTTGTTATTCTCAGCACTGCTTAAAATAGCAATATATTAAGAAGAACTGATATAATGGATTTTATAAATAAATATCAGTGCATGCATAGGTTGGAATAATATGTGACCATCGTAAGTGGCATAGATGCAAAAGTATGTTGACATGTAAAAATGTACCCTAGTGTATCGAATGAGAAAAAAATCAGTTTGATTATACATACACTCAAACATGATGGTCTTATATTAGCCGAAAATATGTACAAAACGTGATAAAATATGTTATTTCTGGGCAATTGTATTAAGTGAAAGTTTTCCTTTTTCTTATCTGTGGTTTCTACAATAAGCATGTATAAAAGTTCTAGTAAAATTTTATTATTAATGAAATAATCCTTGGGAAGAGTAGGAATATGAATCTTGTACAGATAAAAACAATTTATTACTTTCTGTTAATTTTTAAAATTATATTTGTGGATTGGTGTCCTCTGCCATCTTTCGTCCTTTCCAGAAATAAAGGGAATCATTTTGTTTGTGCTTGTAGATTTTGTGATGTATATATTTTATTATATACATGTTTTTATTATATAGATTTATTATATATGTAAAAATTATAAATCATTTTATTTTAGTTGTGTCCTTATGAAAATAAAAATAGCAAATATAAATGATTATTACTGTTGTGAAAATATTGCTTTACTTTGTAAGAGTTTTCTTTAAAAATATTGAACTCCCAAATTGTATTTATCCATTCTTTCAGTCCATTTATTAATCAAACATAACCTGAATACTGTTCTGTAGCAGACATACTCTGCTATCTCTTAGGATCCTTCCATCCTTGAAAACTTCACGTTTCCCTGCTCAGCCTGTGCAAGTTGAGAGATTTAAAATTGGAATATTAGGACTTCACCTCAAGTGAAGCTTTTCCTCCCTCCTTTCAAACAAAAGTATTTTTAAAGGTAGAAAATTGTAAAAGATAACCTTTAACTGCCCTTTTGAAAATTTATAACAGTATTAACTACCGTTAATCATTGGAAACATCTTGATTTGCATACATTCTATAACTCTAAATATTGAATAATATTCATTTGAATCCTGAGTCTCCTTTTGGTTAAAGTTTTTTTGAAAAAGTAAGAATTAATTTGTTTTAAAAATTTGCTGTTATTTCAACTCTCTTTTTGCATAGTACTTTTTTTTTTTCCTGGTCATGTGAATCCATAGTACTTTTTAAAACTAAAATTTATTTAAATGCCAGTGACTGGAACTGCTATGGAACTGTTGTATAGGCCATATTTCACTTAATGTAAGGTACCGTGGATTGTATGATGCCCCATTATTTTATGTATCAATAAGAGAATTTTTTAAATGTTGCCAATTGTAGTTTTAATAAGTCATCAATTGCAAATGGCATTCCAAAGAGATGTTAAAATGTAAGAACATAAGCATCTTAGAATTGTTGAAACAAGGTGTTATCACTTATCTTTAAAACATACTGTGAAAGTAGGTATAATTGTATCATTTTATTTAATTAAAATATCTTTATTAAGTAGTGGTAATAGTAATGATTATAATATCTAACAATTATTGAGCTGTTATTTGTGCGAGGAACTGTTCTAAATACTTTGCATAGATTCTTATTTAAACATCAGCAATGGTAGCAATAGACAGCTACTATTTTTGTCCTCATTTTATTGATGAGGAAATTGAGGCACAGAAAGGCCGAGTGATAGCTACTAAGTGGTAGAGCTTCAAGTAGGATCCAAGTGTAAGTGGAACTGAATCCAAAGGCCAAGCTCTTTCTATTCACCCAGGCTACTCTTTCATTAATGTAGTGGGTAATAACAGCTAATAAGTATTACACCTTTGTAAGAAGAAAGTTAAATATTTGTTTTGAAGGCAGAAGAATAACATGCTACTTAATGTTTATAATTACATGAATATTTTGAGGTAGCACACTACAGTTTCCTGAAACATCCTCTCCCTTTCATAGGACTGCTCTACATTTGGCCTGTGCCAACGGCCATTCAGAAGTGGTGACGCTCCTGGTGGACAGAAAATGCCAGCTTAACATGTGTGACAGCGAAAACAGGACAGCTCTGGTGAAGGTATATGGTAGCCAACTGTTTCAGCATGAGATGGATTTGATTTAAATACATAGAATAAAAATGAATTTATCTCCTTTAAATATAACTACTGGGTGAAATCTGTGGAATGTTTATTTTGAGTTCCTAGAATTTACCATCCATTTCTTGGTGTAATACTAACAGGCTGTACAATGCCAGGAAGAGGAATGTGCAACTATTCTGCTAGAACATGGTGCGGATCCAAATCTTACAGATGTCCATGGCAACACTGCTCTCCACTATGCTGTCTATAATGAAAATATACCAATAACGGCAAAACTGCTTTTACACAATGCAGATACTGAAGCAAAAAACAAGGTATAGATCAACTTTATTTTCAAAATATTTGAAATGCATTTGTTTTAACCTTGACAAATGTAAGGGTCAATTTTCCATATTTGGAAGCTCAAACAATTCCTGAGTGACAATATTTTGAAATAACTTAATTGTCTAAGATTTAACTTCTAATATGGATACTTTAAAAGAAGCATTAGAGGGAATAGCTTTCTTTTTTGCATTTATGGTATAGTTGTGAAAACATTGTATTTGTTAAAGATAAAACTTTTTTTTTCCAAATACTTTTTCCCTACCAGCTTTTTTTTTTTCCTCTTCTTAATCTGTGTGTAAAACAACACAGAAAAGCAAAATTTTTCCTGGATATAGGCTTTATCTTAAAACTCAAACAAAACAAAGCATTTTATAAAAAATGGAAATCTTGCTGCTGTTGACCAGTTCAACACATATATTAATTCAACATATATTAATTTATGTGAAAGGGATTTATATCTCAGTGGCAAGACTTAAGAGGGAAAAATGGAGAGGGAAAAACAGAGTAATCAGAAATATGCATGCTAATTTGGAAATTAGGTAATTGAGGGAAAATACCAAGATGTTTTTTGTATGTTTGTTTTTTTGTGGTTTTTTTTTGCCAGTTCGTATGTTTAGACAAGGTGCTCCTCGATTTCGGGGATAATCATTCTCGGTTTGGGAAAGAGAATAATTTAGTGGTGAACTTGCCCAGAGATCAATTTTAGGAGGACTCTGAAGAAACCAGACTGGCAGCAAGCAGGTGGTGATGAAGTGGGAAACAAGAGGGAAGAAGAAATAATTATACCTGACTTCTCATCCTATTCTGGCAGAAACAGCCGCTTAGATAAGAGTCTAAACTCTGCTCTCAAATCTAGAATGCCTTGATGGGAAGGTGGGAGATAAGGAGCTTGTAAATAGCAAAATCAAGCTGAAGTTTGAGTTCGCTAGTCCCTGTTCTCCCCCTTCCCAGGAAAATTAAGTGGGGTTTTCAGTAAATGCCTCCATCTCTTACTCTTTCCTCTTTTTGGCCAAATCCACAAATGATAAAGGGAATTGGCCATTTGGGTGAGAGATGGGACCGAAGTATTGTCTACCGCACTAGTTGTCAAGTAGAATTCTACATCACAGTGACCCGCGGAAATTAACAACAAAAAAATTTACATATCTAAACTCTCCCCTGAAGATTTATATTTAATATATCTAACAAGGCCTAGACAAGTATATTGAAAAATATTTCCTCAAATCTGGGCATAGTGGCATGTGCTTGTAGTCCCAGCTACTCAGGAAGCTGAGGTGGGAGGATCGATGGAGCCCAGGAGTTCAAGTCCAGCCTGGCAACATAGTGAGACCCTGTCTCTAACAACAGAAAAACAACGAAAATTTTCTTGAGATTCTGATACATTCCTGGATAAGTACTACTGAGTAGATAAATGTAATATATGAATTCCCATATCTCAGAAACTTAACAAATCTCTAAAAGAGTTAGAGTTTAATATGTGCTACTTCCTTCAAGTATCTCCTTTCCAACATTAGCCTGACTTTTATCTGTCTTTCTCTACTGTGGTTGGGAATAAAAAGCAGTATTACTGGCAGTATCTGTCAGCTTTGAGAATAACACCTTTTTCCCTCCAACCATCAGTCATTTACTGTCACTCAGAGGGTCATTAGAAATTTGCTTATAGGTAGTCTTTCAGTGAGTAGAGCCTGACCCTGTCAGGATTTCCTGTCAGTTATCATTCAGGCGATTAGGTCAACGAATGTTTCTTACAAGCAGGGTTTTCTCAGTTAGAATAGTAGCAAGTCCTGAATTTTTTCTAAATTGAAACTATTATGGACTATCTCAGTATGTCTGTTAAATTCATAGAGCTTTGGCATAATCAGGATGGAAGTTTTAAACACTGAAAACCAGCCAGGTGTGGTGGCTCATGCCTTTAATCCCAGTGCTTTGGGAGGCCAAGGTGGGAGTTTCCCTTGAGGCCAGGAGTTCAAGACCAGCTTGAGCAACATAGTGAGACTCCTTCTTTGGAAACAAAATAAAAAAAATGAGCATGGTGGCACATGCTTGTAATCCTAGCTACTCAGGAGGCTGAAGCACGAGGCTCGCTTGAGACTAGGAGTTGGAGACCAGCCTGGGCAATGTAGCAAGACCCCATCTCTAAAAAAAAAAAAATTCTGAAAACCATGAAGTTAATAAGAATACAGATAAGAATTCTTTTAATAATTTGATTTCATCAGTCCTATGAACTAATTATCCACTTGATTAACAATCTGGGAAAATTAAATACAAATAGATTGTAAATGAATAAATGTTGGAAGAATTCTTTCTTTTTTTTTGAGACAGAGTCTCTGTTGTCCTGGGCAGAGTGCAGTGGCATCATCGTAGCTTACTGCAACCTCAAACTCCTGGATTCAAGCAGTCCTTTTGCCTCAGTCTCCCAAGTAGCTGGGACTATAGGCGCACGCCGCAATGCCTGGCTAATTTTTCTATTTTCAGTAGTGATGGGGTCTCTTGCTCAGGCTGGTCTCGAACTCCTGAGCTCAAGCAATCCTCCCTCCTTGGTCTCCCAGACAGCTAGGATTACAGGTGTGAGCCTCCACACCCGGCTGTGGAAAAATTCTTGAAGTGAGTGTTATGAATCCTAATAGCAATTTTTATTACGTATTTGGGCCTGATTTTTTTCATAAACATCTGACACTTAAGAAAGAAAAGATTTTACACGCAAATACTTGCTCTGTGTATAACCATTTAGAAACAAATCCATAGCAGATATAAAAACACAAGAGCTATAGTCTATGTGTGGCTCATGGATAGGTTTAGTTTGGCTCTATAAATTGAGTCATCATGTACAATTTGGAAGACTCATGCAGAAATCTGGATTTCAGGCATGTCCTAATCAAATCTGGTGTCCCTTGAGCCCATGTTACTGTTTGGTATGTTGTGCGGTGGTTTCCCCTTTGTACAAGGCACATGTTTTCTAGTTTGCCACTTTGCCCACATAGGCACTTCACTTACTCAGGTCACCTACTTTGCCTCTGTAAGTATTTTGTAATAGTTTACATCTCCTGTTTTATAGTATGTATTGAAAAGGATTTCAGGGTTTCCAACACAATTTATATTTGTTTATAATATATATAGTCTATATTTTGTGTTAATCCCTTAGTAATGGGGTTGAATTTTAGAATTTAGAAGTTGGCTTTTTTTTTTTTTTTTTTTTTTTTGAGACAGAGTCTCACTGTCTTGCCTGGGGCGAGTGCCGTGGTGTCAGCCTAGCTCACAGCAACCTCAGACTCCTGGGCTCAAGCAATCCTACTGTCTCAGCCTCCCGAGTAGCTGGGACTACAGGCATGCACCACCATGCCCGGCTAATTTTTTCTATGTATATTTTTAGCTGTCCAATTAATTTCTTTCTATTTTTGGTAGAGACGGGGTCTCGCTCTTGCTCAGGCTGGTCTCGAACTCCTGAGCTCAGAATGATCCGCCCGCCTTGGCCTCCCAGAGTGCTAGGATTACCGGCGTGAGCCACCGCACCCGGCCTAGAAGTTGATTTTTTAAAAACTCTTTTTCTTTATATACATCATAAATAATCATCTTCCCATTGGAATGTCTTATAGACATTAAGCCTTATTAGGCTACTCATGGTTGTAGTTGCATAGGTTATGCCTATTGCAGACAACATTGTATCTTTCTCCTCAGTATTTTCCCTTAAAAATGCAAGCGATGTCGTGGATTTCATTATGTTAAAAATAATCCATACAGATCAGTATTAGAAGTTTTATTGATAAGCCATTTTATTTTTATTTCTGATTTATATTTTGCCTAAACAAAAAATGATTTTAAGTAGCAATCAAAATGGAAACCAGAATAAAAATGGATCAAAAAAAGGAGATATGCATTAGGGTTCCAGGATTATCATTATAATTGAGAATAAAATTTCTTACTGAGCTTTCTCACAGTTAAGAATAAAATCTATGATCTTGTAATAGGAGAAAACCCATGAACCATTTCCATTTGATAAGCAGTAGAAGTTCATTTTAATTCAGAGCCCGTTTCCTTCGTGACCCACTTGGAGCCGTAGTGCCTGACGTTGGCGTCTAGGATCCTCACACCATTGATGGAAGAGAATCACGCTGTCACCTGGAGGAAACCTCCACCTTTACTGGAAAGCTTTTAAACTGTATCCCTGGAAACCTAACTCCTCAAATGTTAATGTTTGTTACAAAAAAAATGTTGTCAAATAGGGATTAGGCACAGTTTAAGAGATTTCGTTAATGCTGGACATATAAGGCACAGTTGTGTAATATATTTCTCAAACATAGATAGATGATCATGAAATCTTCCTGTTGGGATATGGTCCTTAACTTCTGATAAAGTAAATATTCTTTGGAATATAGCTTAAGAAACACTGCTCTAGAGATAATAATTAAGATCATTGATTCAGTAAAAATACTTAAATGCTTTAAAACTTAAAGCATTTACTACTATGTCTTAGGGTTTGGGGATACAGAGAGAAAAGATACAGCCCTGACCTCAAGAAGCTCTTGGTTTAGATGGGAAACAGTGAAATCATTATAATATACCGTGGTAAATGCTGTGATAGCAGCAGAGTCCTGCAACTTGAAGTGAGTTTTGGAGATGACCAGAGTTAATGTGGAGAGGCAGAGGCGGGGTGTTTCCAGGGGAAGGAGCAGCGAGCACATGGCAAAACGCAGAGGGCTGAGAAGGAAGGGACTGCTTTCTATTAACTTTCTGTATTACATGTGTACATTCGTAGGATCTTACATTAGGTTTTCAGCTCAGTTGAATATGTAATTTTGTGAATTATTAATTCTTTTTGCTGTTTTACAGGCTGAACTCACACCACTTTTGCTTGCTATAAATGGGAAAAAACAGCAAATGGTGGAATTTTTGGTACAGAAAAAAGGAAATATAAATGAAGTCGATAAGTTGAAGAGGTACGTAGTTAGTTTTTTTTTTTTAAACCTGAGTGTTGTTCTAGAGTGGTTATGGTCATTCAAGTCATAAATATTAAATTAATAAGATTAACTCTTAAATGTTGGGATATAATAAAAAATGTCAGCACAAATCATCAGGTAGAAAAGCAGTTACTTGGACTGGGCGACATAACAGTATATAGCAGGAACTATAGTATATACTGTTCTTTTATAATATTGACTTATTTATAATCTGATGTTTTTTGTCACATGATCTTATATTAGCTAAAAGGATTTCCTATTAGTTTTGTTAGTTTTATAAAGTGTGGACTTTAACTTTTAGTTTATGACTCAATATTGAGCTTCTTAACCCTTTTATAGTATTTTTCTAACCCATGCTTATATAGCTTTTCTTTAAAAATGTGATATTAAACATAAATAGGAGTCGAAAATCATTTTGTCTTTTGGATGACTCTTTGCTTTAAGTTGCTTCCTTTGAAGAATATTGGTGTTCTAAATGACTATTAATTGCTATTACCAGATGCTGTGGGTTTATCCATTTTTTTCCTTTTTCATTTCTAGTGTATTTTGATGTTTTTATTTTTAGTTGGTATGGGCAGAGGGAAGAAAGATAGTTTTAATTGGATAAACTTTTCCTTTACTGAAGATAAAACCCATGTGGGTGATAAAGAGAAAAACCATAGGTTTTAGATTCTAAAAGACTGGGTTGAATTTCTGGCTTTCCCATTTGCTAGGTGTGTGACCTTGGGAACATTACTCATCACCAAATATATTTTCTCATATAAAAAGAAGGATAATATATCCTTCAAGGGTTGTTGTGTGTAAGATTACGTACATAGCGTTGATTCAGTGCCTGGCACATGTTTATCATCATCATTAACCGAAAGTACTGTGACTACTATTATTATTCTTAATATTATTGTTTTAAGCCTGCAGATAGCTCTTCTAGTCTGACCCCTAGGTGACTTTGAATTCCAATATATTATATCACACTAGGGAAGAAATGCATCATTCTTTACGTGAATCTTTGCCTACTTTAGATAAGTGACGTCTGCATAGTTTCTTGCCCGTCAGAGGACTTTCATTCAGCAACTTTTACTAGAAAATACACGTTGGGTTTTATTTGGGATTCCAAAATATTTTCAGCAATAAAGTTCAGGAACAGATTATTCCATTACTTTACTATTTCTCTGAGCATTTAGAAAATGTTATCTTGTTAAATCGGCATGGCAGCCTAGTGAAATAAGGGAGGAAAATCCTTACTTTTTTGAAGACGGCGTTGAGCCTAAGAGAAGCAACTTGTCCAAGAGCAAATGGCTTTTGGTCACAGAGCTAGAACCTGTTCTGAGCTCAGGACACTTTCCATTATGTCAAGCTAATTCTAGTTAATCTACTGAGCTGTACTGCCCTCAATTCATTATGCCTGCAGTCCTCCTTACCTTTTTTCTTTAGTAACAAGCTTAATAAGAAGTTTGTAGAGCTTACAGATTTGAAGTATAAGGGATAATTAATGTTCTGATATTAGCTCTGCTATTGTCTGAAATACTCTAAGAATTTAATATATTTGGTAAATGTTTTTCATATCAGTGTTAAAATATTAATTTTATTTATTGCATTTTTTATACATAGCAATTGCCGGCTAATTTCTGAATATAAAGAAGAAAAGATACATGAAAATCCTTCTCAGCAGAGCAACTCAGGTAAGACTTTGATAGTGAATTACTCTTGGTGGTCCTACCATAGATAAAAAAGGAAGAGTAAAGACTTTTTTATGACAAAAGAGCAGTTCAAAAAAAGAGAAATCAATGTGTAGGCAGGCCCTGTGGCTCACGCCTATAATCCTAGCACTCTGGGAGGCCAGGGCCGGAGGATCACTTGAGCTGAGGAGTTCCAGATCAGCCTGAGCAAGAGCAAGAACCTGTCTCTACTAAAAATAGAAAAAGATTAGCCAGGTATGGTGGTGTGTGCCTGTAGTCCCAGCTACCTGGGAGGCTGAGGCAGGAGGATCGCTGGAGCCCAGAAGTTTGAGGTTGCAGTGACCTGTGATGACACCACTGCACTCTAGCCAGGGCAATGGAGGGAGACTCTGTCTCAAAAAACAAAAATCAATTTGTAAATGTATATTGTTTCTTAATTTCTTTCTCAGTACTCTAGAATTTAGAATTATGTAAGAAGTTACTTGTAGGTAATTTATAATCTCAAACAGTATTATCTGAAAAAAAAACTTTTATTTAATTTTGGTCCCTAAAATCCTTTATGAAATTTTTGCATAAATAAGAAAAAAGATTTTTGAGTTAGTGTGTTGTTTTTTTTATAGTCACATTATAACTAATTGGACTTGTTATAAAAATTGATCTATTTAATTTTTATAATAAATGGATTACGTTTAGGAGAATGTTAATTACAGTCGACCCTAGAACATCACAGGGGTTAATCTGTGTATAACTTTTGGCTCCCTGAAAACTTAACTTCTAATACCCTCCTTTGACCACAAGCCTGACAGATAATATAAATCGTCAGTTAACACAATTTTTATGTCAGATGTATTTTGTTTTTTAAATTTTTTTATTTTTATTTTTCGTTGTCAAATATATTTTGTACTGTATTCTTACAATAAAGTAAGCTAGAAGAAAGAACCTGTTACTAAGAAAATCATAAGGAAGAAAAAATACATTTACCATTCATTAAGTATAAGTGGATCATCATAGAGGTCTTCATTCTCGTCTTCACTTCTAGTAGGCTGAAGAGCAGGAGGAAGAGGAGGGATTGATCTTGTTGTTTCGGGGTGGCAGAGGTGGAAGAATATCTTGTATAAGCAGACCCTTGCACTTCAAATCTGTGTTGTTCCAGGGTCAACTATATTGCATAGTGATTTGTGTCACTAAAATTAACTGTCTTTAAATCCGGGAACTCAACTATACCATAAACAAATGGCAGTAAGAACTGTAAAACTTAGGCAGTGTGTACCAATACCAACAAGAGATTATTTTTTAACAATACCTACTGAGTACAGAAGTCAGAAAAGCAATTCCTTGTTGAGAAGCACAGGTCATGTTACATATTCTTATACCAACAAAGTCTCACTCTTATCGACTTCATTTCCCCTAAGTTGTGATCAAATGGGATATATTTACTTAGTTGGAACAAGACGTGTTATTCTGTCTGCTGGATAACTGTCAGGATAACAGTAATTTTGTTAGAACAAGTTACCATTAGCCAAAAGATTATCATAATAAATATTCCAATAGCCAAACTCTCAGCTCAACAAATTATAATAAAATTACAAAGTTTCACAATAGCCAAAATGTTACCATGCTGCTTAGATGTGACATCTAATGCATTGTACAATCTAAACTGTATGAGGACACCTTTAATTTAGTGTATATTTATCAAAGAACTTCTGTAAGTTAGGTTTTGCAAATTGCAGGAGACATAAAGATTGAACAGATACAGTTTTGGTCTTTAAGGTGTTCATGTTAGAATAGAGCTCTCTCTATTAAATTTCTGTGTTTTTTTCAACAGAATTTTCAAAGAAAGCATTTTTATTGATTTATTTACTTTGTCCACTTGAATAACTATCAAGTGTCTTTTAGGTACTAAGCATTTTTCTAATGTTACAGAATATAAACATTCTAAAAATACAGTGAGGAGCTAGTTATTATCATTGTCATGTTTATTATTTACTGCTTTATTCAGTGTTTGCTGTGTCCCAGATGCCCTGTAGGAGCTTATAATTATCATTTATTATGTATTTATTATGTTGAATATTTGCCAGACACTAAGTCTGTGATAAGGAATTGCAGCTTTAAAAAAGTGGGTAGGCTTTAAGGTAAGCACAGAGTGAGGAGAAGTTTGCCAGGTAAAGAGGCGGAAGGATGGTGCTTGGCAGAAGGAATATCTAACAAGATTGCATGTTTGGCTGAAGGAACAGCAAGGGCAAAATGCCAAGATCCATGAGTGAACTTGGCAGGGTTTCTGAGCGGTTACATTTAGCTAGTGCGAAAAGTGCGACGTGGGAGAGGTTGGGAAAGAGGTACATCCCCAGCCAAGGCAAGCCTCTGAAAGGCTTTTCAATACTGTAGAAATGATAGATTTTATCCTGTAGGTAGGCCGCGGGAAATTTAGCAGTTAGAATCCTTTGGGGTGCAAATAATGGATGACTTAACCAGATGACCAGAGTTGTTTTGGTGGTTCAGCGATGTCGTCAGGATTCCACTTGTCCCTCCTTCAGCTGTGCTGTTGGTGGTGTTTCGTTCATTTCTCCTTTCGTAGTTGGCTAATTTGCAACAGCTCCAAACATCATGTTCTCACAAGACAATATCTAAAGGCTGGAAGGGTTGCTTTTCTTCACATTTTTCTTTTAAATAGGGAAAAAACTCTGCATCTTGCAGTGGACTGCCTGTCACATTTTATTGGCTGGGTTACAGCACATGCTTATTCCTAAACCTGTCAGTGGGAAAGCAAGTGTAATTATTGTGATTAGTTTAGAATGATCATTTCTCTTTTTGGAGCTGGGGAGGTGTATTGGGATGATAAATATCCAAATAGATCTGTGTTTCTCCAGCAAGAAAGGATGAGGAATGGCTGTTGGGTAGGGAGCCAGCAATGTTTGCTGCAGGGATTCGTTGGAGAATTTTGAGCAGGGGAGGCATAAGATCAGATTTGAGTATTAGGGCACTCTGGTTTTGATAGAAAGCAGGGATTGGCAATTTTTTTCTGTAAAGGGCCAGATAGTAAGTATTTTAGGCCTTGCAGGGGTTTCTGTCATATCTGCTCAACCCTGCCATTGTTGTGTGAAAGCAGTAATAGGTAAGTGAAAAAGCATGACTGTGCTCCAGTAAAACTTTACTTACAGAACCACATGGCAGGCTGGATTTGGCCTGTGGCTCGTAGTTTTCTGACCCCTCATATGTAGAGGATAGATGTACGGTAACCACCCAAAGAAACTGGGAGACAATAGATGCTTTTGTGTAGGCAAACCCAAAGTTTCCTTGTCACCAATGTTTGGACTAGTGTCAATCTATTATCAGGTTTTCAACTATCCATGGTGAAATTAATAAAGTTAGGAAGCTCAGTTTATTCATTTTTAAATGCTGTTCTTTTTTCTTGGCATTATGCCTTTTTCATTTGTTTTCTTAAAATTTTTTTTATTTAAGATATAACATTCATAGTTGGTGGGTTTTTTTTCTCTGTGAAAGCCATCACTCAAGATCCCATGTTTAACTAAGAAACATAAATGTATCTATTTTATATGCTCATATTTCCAGTGGTGTGGAAATATAAAGCTGAAGTCAAAAAAGGTACAGTTAATACAATTTAGTGATTATTGGATATAAAAAGTTAGGGGGTAGAGAAAAATTTCAGATGATTGATAGGTTTCCAGGTTGTTCACTAGTGTTTAAACTGGACATGAAGGAGTAAGAAATTGTCAGGTAAACAAGAGACGAGCAGCAGGTCAACAGGGAAGACCAGCTTATTCTATGTATTAATACTTGGAGTTTAATGGAATATCCATGTAGGGTATTTTCAGTAGGTAACCAATAATAGGCATTTCTAGCTGGAGACAGAACTCTGAGGTTGTAGATACAGTCATGAAATAATCTTACCATTATTAGGCAAAGTCGTAGATCTGAATGAGCTCGTGCAAGATGGGGAAAATGTAGAATAAGAACACCAGTGACACAACCCTGAGAATGTCAACACTTCCCAGAGGAAAAGGCGTTAGTAAAGAAGACTGAGCAGTGGCTAGAGAAAAGTAGGAGAGGAATCAGAGGAAGGATGTTGCAGAAATTTTTAAAAAAAGGGGAGAATTTCAAGGAGGGAGTATCAGTGCTAACAAGTAAGCTTACTATAAAAAGTAAGTTGGATTAACTGTTAAAAGCTCTTTGGGGGTATCCTTTTCAAAAGAACAGTTTTATTTTTCTATTGTTGATTTAAAATGTATTTTACTTTTTTCTTTAATAGAGGATGGAAGTTCTGAAGACTCTTTAAGCAGGTAGGATTTTACAGATTTTAAAAAATTTTGTTATCTAGGGGAATACAGAGAAAGAAACCAGTATTTGCTGAGTGTTCTTCTCTGGGTTAGACACCATATTGTGCTTAACATTTATCATCTTGTATAGTCATCACAACAGCTTTGCAAAGTATCTTTGCTGTTATATACTACTTTTTGTTAATTAGGCAACTGTGGTTCAGAGAGGTTGATTAATTGGCCCATGATCCCATAGTTAACAAGTAGCTGACCCATAATTTGACCATCAGCTTGCCTGGCTCCCAAATCCTTTCTCTTGCCCCTCAGCATAGATTGTCAGAGGCCTGTGCAGCACTGGGATAAAAGTACCAGGTCCCAATCAGATCAATTCAGAAAGCCTGGTTAGTCCAAGAGTTTGTCCTCATATATTTGACAATTGAGTGGTAACCAGTACCTTTTTCTTTTTCTTTTTTTGACAAGGGGTCTCGCTTTGTTGCCGGGGCTAATGTGCAATGGCATCAACATAGCTCACTGCAACCTCAGACTCCTGGGCTCAAGTGAGCCTCTTGTCTCAGCCCTCCCAAGTAGCTGGGACTATAGGTGTGTGCCACCATGCCCAGCTAATTTTTCTATTTTTTGGTAGAGACAGGGTCTTGTTTTTGCTCAGGCTGGTCTCAAACTCCAGGCCTCAAGCAATCCTCCTGTCTCAGCCTCCCAAAGTGCCAGGATTACAGGTGTGAGCCACCATGTCTGGCCCTTCTTTTTTTTTTTTTTAAACCATTAAAGGTTTTAGGCCAGACCACACTTAGCTGTTGCCATAGCACCATAGGTTTTACATAAGTAAGACCAGGCAAGTCCTAGAGAGGAATTATTTTACTGTAAGTGCACGGTATCTGCATATAGAACATAATATAGAATGGGAGGGTGGGTCTAGTGAACACATCGGAGGAGGGCAAGAATTGAGTTAGCTGGCTAAGGCCAAGTTTGATGAGAAGCAACACTGTGTCGGATAGAAGTAAGACTTTTAGAAAAGAGATCAGAATATTGGGATGTATGACAAATTTGATAAAGATAAATCATGGAACGAAGGACATAGTATGTTGGGAGTTATCTAGAATGGCATATTAAAAACCTGAACAGATTGCTGCTTTTTTGTTTGTTTAATTGGAGTAACTGACAAACTTGAAAGTTTCTATTGAAAGCTTGTTAAAAGAATTGAGCCACTGGAAGAGTCTCTGCAGCAGATAGGAATGTGGCATCATCTGTTTGCACCCCAATTTACAGAGGGGAGCGGCTTAGAGCCCCTCGAGTATTAGGGGGCTGGAGTTTGCCAGACTACATGGCCCAGGGCAGGTCTCCCTCACCTCTGCCTCTTTTCCCAATTTATTGATGTCCTTCCCATGTACATGGAGGCTAGGGCAGGGGTGGGACTGGCTGGTGAATCGGTCATGAAGCTTCAGTTGGGTGTTGGTAACATGCCTGTGCTGGGTGCAGATGGCTGAGACTGTTTAGCTTATTTTCCAGAAGCAGGGAAATAGCTCCTACGCTTAGTCATTTGAACCCATCTGTTCAGGAACCTGTGCTTTCATAGGCCGAAGATATAAAGGTTGGAGACTGGTGTGGAGCCCTGCAAAAGAGGGATCTGGAATTGGGAGCCCATCGAAAGGAAGATGATTAGATAGAACTTAGAGAAATAGAATTATAGCTACCAGGACTCTGTCTTTCCAACAGTCTCTCTCCTTGGGTATCTGAGTGCCTCTGAAGGTTTTTAAAGGGCTTGCTAGTTTATGTGGACCTCAGTAAGGTAGGGCTTACATAGGGAAAAAAATTGGATTTTATAATTTTTAATGTTTTAATTTTTCTGGGAAGAGTATTCCTAAAAACAACTTATACATTTGTTCCTTAACTTTTGTACGTTTAGCTTTGAAACATTTCAGGGGACACCCTATAGTGTTTTAGGGTGAAGGGAAGCAATGGGGCCTTCTTAAATGGCTTCCATGCTGAAGAACCAAGACTGCCATTTTTGAATGACACAGATTAGTCTTTGAACCAGAGATAGATAATGGAGAAAGGGCGTTGTATCTTTCTCCCTCAGGTCAAGTTTGTTCCAGTTCAGGTAACAAAAGGTATGTTAGCCCTTAATTGGATTTTTAGTTCACCTTTCAGGGGTGACAATTTATGAAGACAAATTATTCTCAGGCTTTGGCAGTATATTGGCTATCACTGTTGGTTATGGAACTATCGGTGAGTCTTCACTGAATATTTCATGGTTTAGGAGTGGTAGAGGCAAAATACATAACTATTATAGAACAGTTTTTTCAAAATAGGCCAAATTCTAATTATATTAAGAAACATTGTTTAATTGTTTAATATACAGATAGCCAACCTTTCACCAGATTTTGTTTTTGTTTTCGTATTTGTTTTTTGGAAGGGGAACCTGGATATGAACCAGCAGAATTTTTTTTTTAAAGAAATGAACTTGCTCATTTTTGTTGTATGGTTTTGTGCTAAAGGCTTTCCGACAAACCGGGTATTGATGATTCGTGGCCTACCTCAGATGATGAAGACTTGGATTTTGACACCAAGGTAAAGTGGTCTCTTGTGAAATTAATTTTCTCACTTCGAATCTAGTTTTTTATAGTATTTACTTTTTAAATTTAACAGTGGTCTACCTATCACTGTTTTCTGTTGGTAATGGAAAGGAGGTGGGAGAAAACCATTTTATAGACTTACGACTAGTTGAATTTTTTTGTTTTTTTTTTACATTTTTACTTTGGCAGATAACAAAAGATTGGTGAATACTTTGTGGGGGGATGAAAAAAGAATGGGCTGGAAAATACACAGTGATAGGAAAATATCCTGTATATAAAAATATAAAGGAAATAATGAAATTTGGTCAAGGTTTACTTGCATAAATTCTCTTACTGTGACTTTTAAATGATACTAACATGACTTTTGTAATACTTATGCCGAAATAAATCTTTAATGGATCTAATTACTTATTATAATAATCATGGAATCTCCTGGTGCCTTTCCGTTCCAAAACTGTGTAGTGTATAACATATAGTTTCTTTTTTTTTCTTGGACACTTTTAATTTTGGTATCGTATAGTTTTTAGGAGAGAGCTTTTTCTCTGTTTCTATCCTTGGTTCTGTAATTAGACTAAAATAATATTAGAAATTGTGGAAATTTAGTTAGGCATGGTGGCTCATGCTTATAGTCCCAGCTCCTGGGGAAACTGAGGTGACAGGATTGCTTGAGCCCAGGAGTTAGAGATCAGCCTGGGCAACATAGTGAGACCCCATCTCTAATTAAAAAAAAAAATAGAAAAGAAATTGTGGAAATTTAGAAATTTAAATTCTCTTTCTGAAAATCATTATTATAAAGGGATTCCACGGGTGCTTTTAAAGTCATTCCATTAAGTAGATATTTAAAACTTTTCATCTAATGAAGAATACATGTTTCGCCCCAAATAATAGCCAGTTCTAGAAGTAGATACTCTCGACAACCATATGGTAAGATTTTAATTTCAGAAATTTTTGTATTATAGTTTTTAAAACTAACCCCTCAATGTCCTTGTATCCCATTATAAAACTTCACATTTCAGAAGAGTTTGTATTTAGTTATTTAAATAATTATTTTAAAGCTCCGGTATTACTATGAACTATTGGAGGTTAGGAAACATATTTGTGAGTATCCTGAAGTATCTAGAATAAAGTTTTTCATGTAAGAAGCATTTTAATGTTTTTTGAATGTGAATAAATGAACAGGCAAATGATTTCTATATAATGAAGTGTTATAAGTATTATAATATGCATACTATAATACTTAAATCTATTGCATTTCTAAAATATGGAACTGCATATAAGGAGGAAATAAATTAGAAATACGTCATAAATAGAAAAGAGAGTTCCAGTATATTCTCTAGTATCCTCCAACTGTAAACTTATATTAGGATTTCAGATTAAGATTTCTTAAATTATTTTTAGCTCCAGCCCATGTTTTATTAAATACATCTTTTTAAGCCATACATTACTCTTTAGAATTCTGATTACCAATTCTTTCTCTAAGTGGAAAGCTGGTGGAACATTTCTTTTTCCATTTTTCTTTCTCAGTAGTAATAATGTTACAGCTTTCAGGCAGTGGTAGATGACCATGCTTGACTATTTGAATGACTTATTTTGTGGTAATAAAATTAAACTCTTCATTCTAGAAGTATTTACAAAGAGCTGATTGTAAAGTAAATGCTAATCAGTGCTATTAGGGATATACTATGAACAAAAGTCTCTGTATTTGTATTTCTCCACGTACCTTATGGTACTTAATGTTTTTCCTTTTCTCCGGCTTGAGCTAATACTTGATTGGCTGGTTATGTCTCTTTTTTTCTTTGTTTTTGTTCTTCCCCCACCTTTTAAAAATGATTTACCCCAGCCTTTATTTTTCCTTGCAGAACACATTTTCTCAGTGTCTGTTCTTTGAGTCCATCTCTGTCTCCATTGTCAGCATATTTAGTTACAGCTTTTTATTTAGTAGCTGTGTGTGGCTTTTGTTCATTGATCATTGCCCCACAAGGTTTATTCATTTTTTTTTCCTCTTTCTTAGAACGAGCTAAATCTATGTAATCATTTGTGTTTAGCTTTTGGACAAACAAAATAGAAGCAATTTATACTATTTGCAATGATAACCCATTTAAGTAAGATACTACTTCACAACAATCCATCCTGTTTTCCATCACAAGAGTTAATTCATCCAAATATAAATCATGCCAACACAATTCAAAATATAACAATTTAAATTTCTTAATGTTAGCTTTTTCAGTAATACTCTCAATTATCTAGGGAAAAATTTTTGTTTTAGGTTATTTTGGTTAAGAAAATAATCTAATGAATATCATAGTATTTGTATAATAATCACCTAGGGGTGAGGGGAGTAACGTTTTGGGGATATCTGTATTGTCTCTCATAATCCTTACCCCATGAGAAGTTGTAAGTGAGTAAATGACAGAATTGAAGTTTGAATCTACATCTGAGTGACTCTAAAACCTTTGCTGTTTGTGTTAGATCATATAGTAATGGTAAATATTATAATTATTTTATCAAATTTGATACTTGTTATTCTTAAAACTATTTTTTTTTCCTAGAATGTCCCAAAACCAAGTTTAACAAAGCTAATGACTGCTTCTCAGCAATCCAGGAAAAATTGTAAGCTATTTTAAGACTGCCTTTTCTTGTGTTACTTATTGATTCTTAATTACAAATATTTTCATGTGCTCTTAACTGTGTTTTTACTGTAGTAGAAGCACAGTGTGGCACTGTGAGGACAGAAAGTACAATCTTGACTGAGGACAGGATTTCTGAGAGTCCAAAGGAAGAAGTGGTTGAAGGCCTTCCTTCCAGACCAGTCAAAGTCCAGGCCTTTGCTCATCCTGCCTTTCTGTCACCTGGCCCTCGTCCTAAACCTCCCCTCACGTCTCCGGCAAACCTTGGTCTTACGGAGGTAAGTTGTTTTTTTAAAAAAGTTTTTCCTCCATGTTTTTTTCCATGTATTATCCCTCAATCCTCATAATGATGACAAGGATCCTAGAAAGAAATGTAAGTCCTCATGATCATAACAGAAGACCTGTATAGTAACAGGAGAGATATGTACAAGGTTGATATTATTAAAAGTTGGTGGGAGTAAACAGTGCTTAGGTTTGCCATTATGGAAGGAAAGGATTAGAAAGTAACCCAAAAGAACAGCTCAACAAATGTGAGATGAGGAGGGGGATAAAGGGGAAGAATTTACTTAAGAAGGGCAAGATAACTATAAAGATTGAATAAGAGAGCCAAGATGAGAGAGATTATTATAAAAACACAACAGAAATAGTGAGGTTAAATGAGAGCAGGATCTCTATAAGATATGATAGAAATTATTTTAAATGCAAATTAAGAAAGCCAGGTCATATATAAAATGCCCAGATTTTTCTGAATGTCTTATAGCTGATCTTAATGAAGAATTTAAGGGTAGCTATAGGTGACATTAATCTATTGTATGTTTAAAAATAACCAGTAGAGAGTAATTTGAATGTTCCTAGCATAAGAAAAGAAAGTGATGGATATCCTAATTACCCTGATTTGATTATATGAATGTATGAAATTATCACATGTACCCTGAAAATATTATGTATCAGTTAAAAAATGTAAAAACCCAGGAAAGAAAATTTAATCCTCACTTTTAAATTTAATAAAGTGATAGCTTATATTTAATCTAATAAAACCTGTGTTCATAGATAATACAAAGTGAAATTTGTTTTAGGCCTTATCAGGTTTATTATGAATTATTAATTTTTGATTCTTGTTTCTTATTGAAGTTTTCTTAATGTTTGGTATACTTAACTAATTCATCTTATTGTTCAATATAATCTTAGTAGCTGTTTTAGATCTTTTTCAGAATAAAGAGAGAAATAAGCATTTTATTTAATCTTTTCATTAGTGAAAATTAAAATTTCTGGTTATATAAAGGGGATTCTTAATTCATCCACATTAAATGACAGAATAAATTTTAAGCTGCTGCAATCCTTTTAAATAAATGCAGAAATTACTTATTTCTGGGGATATTCTGATTTATCTTTTGGTATATCTGTATGTAATGGACACACATATTCACAAATCAAATGAATGTAACTAAAATTTATGATTTTTTTCTAAAATAAACTATCTATTATAGAATCATAAAGAAGGAAAGATTGCCAACAGAGTATATAAAATTATCTAGGGAAGATGATGATGATGATGATGATGATGATGATGATGATGATTTTAAGAGATGGGGTCTTGCTCTGTTACCCGGGCTGGAGTGCAGTGGTGCATTCATAGCTCACTGCAGGCTCTAACTCCTGGGCTCACGACGTCCTTCCACCTCACCCTTCTAAGTAATTGGGATTATAGGTGCATGCCACCATGCCCGGCTTTTACTTTTTAAAATGTCTCCAGCAATGGGGGCATTTTATATTATTCTCACAAAGCTTTTTTAACTTTAATGGTCGTTGTTGTCAAATCTTGCACATAATTCTTTAATCTCGAAAACTCAGGAATCCTCTTGACTTGATTTTTTTAGTTTTTTTCTTCTCTCTACCCCCACTTGAGTACAGGGCAGAATCTGTCTTCCAATTCAATTTTTTCAGCCTCTTCCAGGATCGTGCCTATGACTTGATGGACACAATAAATGTTTGTTGTCTTACTGACTGACTGATTGAGTGGGCGAGTGAGTGAATAAATACAGCATTTTCTGAAGGTATGTTTTGTTTTGTTTTTAATAGGAAGGAACAACAAAGCCAGCAACTGGAAAAAAAGAAAATGGTATCGGTATTGATAGTCCTCTAGTAGAGCAAACAGATGATAATTTGACTTTTGATGGAGTGCGCAAAAACAATAGAAGTGGTAAGTTAGGGAATATCTCTGAAATTGTTCAATTATTAAATGCTATTATAAAAAAATGTAATGTGTATAGACTCATATAATATGCATTTCTTTTAAATATTTTTTTTTATTATCTTTCTTCATACTACTAACTTCTTCCTGAAACTGCTTCAACCTTCTAGAATTCCTTTTTGCTGTCACTTTTATTTTATTGAAATATTTGTGAATGGAAATAGACTTGTATATGTATTTAAAATTCATACTAATAAATGTTCTCATGAATTTATCTGTGAATAACATTTTATAGATATGATGTCTGCATTAGGATTAGGACAAGAAGAAGACATAGAGTCACCTTGGGATTCTGAGGTACTATTGTTGATGTTGTTGTTATTATTTTAAAATATAAGCATTGAGTGATGTTAAAACATAAAAAGGAATGCTTTGACTTTACTTTTTCACCTCTGCATATGCCCATAAGGAATTATTTTCTTACTTTTTTGGGCCATAATTAATACAGTAATTATTTGCTAAGAATGTAACTGCTGCATGGTACAACTCTGATAATTTGCAGGATTTATTTAAGAAACCAAGGTATGGCCGGGCGCGGTGGCTCACGCCTGTAATCCTAGCACTCTGGGAGGCCGAGGCGGGCGGATTGTTCGAGCTCAGGAGTTCGAGACCAGCCTGAGCAAGAGCGAGACCCCGTCTCTACCAAAAATAGAAAGAAATTAATCGGACAACTAAAAATATATAGAAAAAATTAGCCAGGCATGGTGGCGCATGCCTGTAGTCCCAGCTACTCGGGAGGCTGAGGTAGTAGGAAAGAAAATTAATTGGACAGCTAAAAAAATATATATAGAAAAAATCAGCCGGGTATGGTGGCACATGCCTGTAGTCCCAGCTACTTGGGAGGCTGAGACAGTAGGATTGCTTGAGCCCAGGAGTTTGAGGTTGCTGTGAGCTAGGCTGACTCCACGGCACTCGCCCCAGGCAAGAGAGTGAGACTCTGTCTCAAAAAAAAAAAAAAAAAAAAAAAAAGAAACCAAGGTATTATAGTACAAACAAATAAGGCGTAGAAGTCACAGGAATTGGCTTGGGTTCTGAAATTAAGTTTATCTAAACACTAAAAAATTATTTCAGGTCAACCTATAGCCACATGTATGATTCTATGGCATGTATGGATGTGTAAAAGTCCTCATGAGATTCAGAGAGAAGCCGTTTGGACTGTGCTTTCTTATGACTTGGAACTAGAAGAGATAATACCTGGGACTTGAAAGTATTAATATATTTGGATTGCCCAGTGTAGATCTACAAAGAACATTTCAGGAGAGGGAAAGACATGGGCAATAGTAAATATGTGGGACTATCATAGCAACAATTTGATTTAATAAGTAGAAATCATTTGTAAAAATAAAACACATTGAATACCTTTGTGGCAACTGTGCTTATAGCATAAAATAATGGTGATGTATTCTAAGGTGACAACTATGGAAAGAGATGGGAAGGGCCCGACCTCTTAGATAGAAGCAGCTGCCACATAGTGGTACCAGCACCAAGTGGAAGTCAGAAGACACGTTAGTGTCCTGGTTCTGTCACTTCTAGCCATGGAATCTTGGAATAAAATATTTAACCTATTCAAATGTCTGTGACCTCATTCATAAAAATGGTACTAATACCTACCTCTTAGGTATGTGTAATGAAACAGTTGTGGTAAGCAATGTGAAAACATTTTGTAAGCTGTAAAGTGTATATACAAATGTAAGACAAAATGATCACAGTGATACTGAGTGACTTAATAAATACTGAATGTACTTTTTTAAAACCCGAAGGCAGTAGTGTCAAGGAAAGAATGAGAAAGTTAGGAAAATTAGAATGGGCATGTGGATTTCTAATTTGGGGTATGATAAGGTTCAGCAGACTATTGCTGGAGATATCCTATAGGAATGTAGTGATTCGGCCCTTGAGACCTTCCTAATGAGATTTTAAATGTCTTGGCCTTGAATAAATGTCTTTTATTGACTATCGACTATGTGCTGGGCCGTTAGACACTGAATATACAAGATGAGGGCTTATGCCATAGTAGGAGGAACAGAAAAAACAAACAATAAACACTACTAAGTCACTATAAGTGCTTCTTATAAAGAAAACAGAATGTTTGGTTAGAGAATATTGAGGAAGATTGTAGTTAGGATGGGGATGAGAGGGGGAGTGGAATTCTGTAGTGAGAGGAGATATTTCTGAGTGTAACATTTAAGTTGTCAACTAAAGGATGAGAAGGAACTAGCCATGTGGAAAGTCTAGGAGGAGGACATCCTGGGCAGAGAGAACAGTGGATCACATCTGTTCATCATTTTATTCCTAACATCCTAGAATGACCAGGAAGCAGGAAGTGGGGTAACTATCTTCCTAATCTCTTTTATTATTGTATTGTGTAGAAAAGAAAATACGCAAATCAGTGCCTGGCACATTTTAGATGCTTCACAAATAAATGTTTTTATTCTTCTATTGTTATTAAGGCTTGCTATGTGTATATATATATATATATATATTTTTTTTTTCATTAAAAAACTGTTTTTGGAGATTGGGTGTCACTCTGTTGCCATTTCTGGAGTGCGGTGGCAGGATCATAGCTCACTATGACCTCAAAACTCCTGGGCTCGGGAGATCATCCCACCTCTGCCTCCTGAGTAGCTGGGACTACATGCGTGTGCTACTGTGCCAGGCTAATTTTTTTATTTTTGTAAAGACAAGAGTCTTGCTATGTTGCCCAGGCTGGTCTCTAACTCCTGGCCTCAAGTGATTCTCCAACCTTGGCCTTCCAAAGTGGTAGTATATTACAGGTGTGAGCCACTGAGCCCTGCCAACCTTGCTATACTTTTTTGAAGTTATTTCTCTATTGGTAAAAAGTTGCATACTATATTTAATATTTGCTTGTTTTATTTAAATATAACATAAAGCAGAGTTTTTCTTACTACTTTGTCATTGTATTCAACCATTTTTCCTATCAATAAAAATTATATCAAAAAATATTTAGATTTTTCCAAGCCTTTGTTTACCTAAATGTGAAGCAGCTTCTACAATGTTCTGTTTGTACTCATCATACTCCAAAATTTATCATGCCAAGTATCTTATTTTAGCACTAAAAATTTTTCTATAATTAGAAGTGTTTTAAATGTTTAGGGCTGTAAGTATTATAATAAGTATTGTATTTTTAAAAAATGCTCTCATTTTTGGTGGGGAATGCAAAGTGAGTTAGGTATTTTGTAGTTCTTTTCTTTTTGAAATATATATGTAAGTTAATATTTTATCTGTGAATATGTTTCCTTTGGCGTTCCTTGCTGGGTTTACAGAGTCAATAGCTATATGGAGATACAAGATAAGCTTGATCTAGAGAGCGTATATGAGTTCTCTATTAAAGTGTTTTGGTTTTCAGTACATCCTGCTCTTTTTTTTTTTTTTTTTTTTTTGAGACAGAGTCTCACTGTCTTGCCTGGGGCGAGTGCCGTGGCGTCAGCCTAGCTCACAGCAACCTCAGACTCCTGGGCTCAAGCAATCCTACTGTCTCAGCCTCCCGAGTAGCTGGGACTATAGGCATGAGCCACCATGCCCGGCTAATTTTTTCTATATATTTTTAGCTGTCCAATTAATTTCTTTCTATTTTTGGTAGAGACGGGGTCTCGCTCTTGCTCAGGCTGGTCTCGAACTCCTGAGCTCAGAACGATCCACCCGCCTCGGCCTCCCAGAGTGCTAGGATTACAGGCATGAGCTACCGCGCCCGGCCTTATTTTTAAGTCTGATTGCTTTTAAAATAAGAAATTTAGATTATTTTTGAAAGTGATTAGGAAGTCTTTAGCAACTCATTTTTATTTTCCTAAATTGGAAGTCATTATTGATATTAATTTTAACAGAGTATTTCTGAGAATCTTCCGCAAAAGTATGTTGATCGTTTATCTGGGGCTGCAGATCAAAAAGAAGAAGATACAGTAAACGGGCAAGTAGAAGGTAACAACTGTATTTTTATTTGTAAAAAGTCATTTGATAGAATGTTTATTTAAAAACATGAGTCCGATTTATTCTAATAGCCAGAGAAAATCACCTATTAAATGCATAGTAAGAAAAGAGAGAAGTGAAATGGTGATAAGTTGTATATCTTATCAGGTGTCTGCAATGGATTAAACTGAGAGTGCCACTAAAGGACCTGAATTATTAGTTCTATTTTAAGATGCTCCGAGATCTGAGGAAAGTCAGGAAATGAGGAAGAGGAAAGGAGTAAAAGGGAATGAAGAATGAGGAAGGCAGAGAGTACAGGGAGTACATGAAGGGAAAAGAAGCAGGTGTATACAATGCAGGGTGGTCAAATAAAATAACTCCTTAATAAAAGGAAGAACAGGGTGTTAGAAAGGTGGGAAGAATATAAAGTGAGCTTCCAGTACCAAAAATGGGTCAGAGAAGTAGAGCAAAATTTCCCCACTTTTCCCGTCTTCTTCACTGTCGGGAAGGTGTTAAGGATCGAGGTCCCTGATCATGCAGAGCTATGTTCTGTCTACCACAGAGGAATATAAGCATATATGGTCAGCCATACATGAGCATAATTTAATGTCATATAAAATGATGTTACTTCATAGGATAGTATCCTATATGCCAAAATAAGGGACTTGGAAAGAAGAGAGTAGGGTTGGTTATGGAGAGATCAGGGAAGCTATAGCCTGATAAAAAGTCCATTAGAAACTTTATGATATGTAATGCAGTTGCAATTTGGGGATGCAATAGGGAGGAACTTGAGTCTAGATTCCAAAAGGGTAAGTTCAGGTACGGCAGTGTGGAAGCACTCTCAGTATCGACCAGAGCTTCTCAGATGTTACTAAATCAGCTGGAGACCTTGTTAACAATGCATAGTGTGATCCAGCAGGTACGGGATGCTGCATTTCTAATACGTTTTCAGGTGATGCCGATGATGCTGGTCCTTGGACCACCCTGAGTAGCAAAGGTATAGACTTCCCTGGGGAGAAATCTGGAAGAAGACCCATTGGATAACAGTTCAAACCTAGCAGGACCACGGGAAAGCATTATTTTGCTTTTATTTCTGAGCATGTTTCTAGCCACAGGGGAAGGAGCAAAGTAATGAAGAAATCAGAATTATAGATATAAGATAATACTGCTAAATAAAGAGGAAAAAATTGGTGGGAATAATCCCACCGAGGTAGAAGGGGAGGAATCAAGACCACAGATCTTGAGATTACTTTTGCAAAGGAAGAGGGATTGTGAGTGGGGAAGGAGGGAGGAGAGAAAGAAGCCAGCTAATTTTGCAGTTAATGATGAGGAAACTTGAGAGAGAACTCACTTTGGATGGCTTCAGTGTATTTGCACTAACACAGAAGATTAGATTATTGTTGCTCAGAGATGAGTAGAAGCAGGAGGAAGTGCTAGAATTGGGGTAAACCACAGTGACACATACCTGCTCTATGGAGGAGTTATGGAACTCTCAGATGTCAAAGATATAGTATTGATATTAGTTAATCAAATGAGATTAATCTGACTATAGAAGTATTGGCTGGTTTTTAAGATATCTGATTTTTGCTAAGATAGCTATTTCATAAAAGTCCATTGAGGACTAATGTGATATACCAAACTAAACTAATTTTAGAAACAAAAAAAATTATAGAGGTCATTCATTGAATACTAAAATTGTTCTTTTCAATAAATAGTGTACTGATTTTGAAATATAAAATGTTACATAATAATTTTGGAGAATTCAATTTTTTCCTTTTTGATAAATATTCCCCTATCAAAAACTTACTATATATTATTTCTTAGATGTGTTTTATATACCTTCTTGCATGAGTGGATCAAGAAACTTTAAGGTGGCTAAACTAGAGGATACAAGAAATGTAGACATACCAGTAGCCCACATGGGTATGGAAAAAAATGAATATTTTTATTAACTATTATTCTATAAGTATATATCCAAGCTGATCAATTCAGAATACTTTCTCTGATGAGAGAAATGAATTATACATTCAACTGAACTGTCATCACAACTGTGTACTTCCTAAATTACAGGACAAATTGAAGAACATGATAAATACTCATGGTATAATGGTACAAATGATTCTGAAGTGTTCCATTAAAGATAGTCTGTAGCATTCTGCCATCAGCTTTGATATTTATCCTCTCAGGATCATGATTTGCTCCTTTAAAGATCACTTTTCTCATCAATCAGCATGTTCACATTGGTATATGATGTGCACTTTTTTATTTAGTTACAGTCACTGGAAACATAGTCTCACTTTTAAAATCCTAACTGCATGTTTTATTAAACCTGTATTCCTATTTTTTCTTCCCTATATTTCTGTCATGTTGCTGTTCTAACCAAAAAAACAAAAAAACACCCTAAAACCTTAAAGTAATCATTTTCAAAGCCAAGCATGAGGATTGACATCGATACTAACTATGCATGAATGTGTGGTTGGCTTTGTTATATTTACGTATAATTGATTATATGTCCCTTTTACTTTTTAGAGTCTCCTAAGAAATACCCTCACTTGAAGGTAATAACTTTTATATTTTTATCGTGAATTATTAACTACATATTGTATAAAATATACATTATTTATTAATCGTTTTCTTTCAAAAACCATTCAGCCTACCATTGAAATGAAAGATTGTGTTCCTAACAGAGGAGTCGGAATGAAGGACAAACACACATACGGATCAGGTAACTTCTGCAATACAAATTTAACTCTGGAAAAAAGTGCATTAAAATATTTGAAATGCTCCTCACAGTCTTCTTATTCCTATTTTTTTCTTTAATCAATGTTTTTTCCAAAGTCAATGGAAGGATTTGACATAAAAATGCAGATGTTATTTTTGGTATCCATGTTTGAAAGGATACTTAAAAGCACAGGAAAAAGAGAGTTTAAAAATGTAAGCTTTAAGTCAGATGCTTCTGTTGGTATGTTCTGACACCCTAAAGTTCCCAGTTTGGAATCCCTTTACTTGTTGGGGATTCACTGAGGTGAGTTATGAGATTCTGCAATTTTTCCAGTGTTTCAAATGCTTGTTGGCATTCCAATCGTTACCTAGAGGGAAGGTTTACTAGCTAATATGACAGTTGTGTTTTAACTTTAATTATTTCATCTAGTGTTGTTACACTGATGATATTAAGCCATTCAGATGTTCCAATTAGCAGACTGTGTGTGTGCACACGTGTGGTATCTTTGATTGTTAAAAAGGTAGAAAGTAGGGCCAGGCGCGGTGGCTCACTCCTGCAATCCTAGCACTCTGGGAGGCTGAGGCAGGTGGATCGTTTGAGCTCAGGAGTTCGAGACCAGCCTGAGCAAGAGCGAGACCCTGTCTCTACTAAAAATAGAAAGAAATTGGCCAAACAACTAAAAATAGAAAAATTAGCTGGGCATGGTGGCCCGTGCCTGTAGTCCCAGCTACCTGAGAGGCTGAGGCAGGAGGATGGCTTGAGCTGAGGAGTTTGAGGTTGCAGTGAGCTAGGCTGACGCCACGGCACTCTAGCCCAAGCAAGAGAGTGAGACTCTGTCTCAAAAATATATATATATATATATATATATATATAGAGAGAGAGAGAGAGAGAGAGAGAGAGAGAAAATAATTAATCGTTCCTTAATGACTATTTGGTAGACACAGTCTTTTAAAACAGTGATTCTGAAACTGTTGGCCTTAAGGTCCTTTTATACTATTAAAAATTATTGCGTACAGGTAAGCAACACCCTGAATTAGGTATTTATCATTCCCAAGCACTTTTAAAACATTTTAGTATATATGTGTGTGGTCATAAATAATATGTAGAATTTGTTTTGACGTCCTAAAATTTTATATAAGTGGTTGTATATTATACATATCGTTCTGTGCCTTTTTCTGTTTACTTAGCATTATATTTTTGAGATCTGTCCATGTTGACACAAGTAGCTCTTATTTAAGTTTTTTTAGAGTATTTCATTATATGACTATACCACATTTAATTAAACTCTCTTCATGCTGATACCTTTAAAATTTCACTTCTGTGTTTTTGCTTTTTCCTTTCACTTCTCTTGAAAGATTTAAATCTGGCAATTTCGTTTATAAAGAAAAAAGGAAAATATTTTAATCATATATTCATTTCCTGACTCATGGCACTCTCTGTACTCTTTGAATCTAGTGTGGACTAGACTTATCCTATTTTTATATGGAACAATTAGGTCACTTTTAAGTGTGTCATTTTTCATATAAATTTCTGATATCCAAGGCTTAAGAAGTAAATTCTAAACATACAGGTGCATTGAGGAAAAACCAACTCATTGTAATTAGTCTTTTATTTAAAGTATGGTCATTAAAATTTTTTTAAAGCCCATGTCTCTAGAGCACATACACACACAATACTCTCAAGCATATTCAAACTTAAAATGGTTAGACATAAATATTGTTAATAAGAAAAATTTTTCCCTGAAAAATTTTAATTTTAATAAACAAAGCTCTATGGAAAACAAAATATGGAGATTCTGAGCAAATCCAAGTAATTAGTACTAAAAACT
This sequence comes from Indri indri, assembly GCA_004363605.1. Taxonomy (NCBI): domain Eukaryota; kingdom Metazoa; phylum Chordata; class Mammalia; order Primates; family Indriidae; genus Indri; species Indri indri. The sequence continues at coordinate 107,549 of RJWJ010001251.1, read as the reverse complement.
AAAAAGAGAAAAAATTGAGACAATCAGTAGTTAATTAAACTCAGCTAAGTGAATGGCAAGTATAGGACGTAGTATGTTTGTGGGGAAAAGGAGAACATGGGACTGTTGCTATGAAGAAAGGATTTATACAAGTTTATCAAATTTTTATTTATGTTCTAAGAAATGAAAACTTTATTTGCAGATTGGGATTCTACTAGTCTGACCCTCAGTAAGAAGACTTGGCAAAGATCTGGGAATTTGAAAGTTCATGATAAATATCCATCTGTATCACAGTCAGTGACTTGTTTGCTCTTATTTATTCATGAGCTTAGTAGATCTATAAAGTAGGACTTTTAAAACAAAACACCTAAGTGAGTTCCCTCAGCAAAGGAAGACATGAAATAGAACTACAGAGTAAACATGAAAAACTTGAATAGTTCATGGGGATCATTTCACTTCTCATTTGATACCATCTTTTTTTTTTTTTGAGACAGAGTCTCACTCTGTTGCCCGGGCTAGAGTGCCGTGGCATCAGCCTAGCTCACAGCAACCTCAAACTCCTGGGCTCAAGCAATCCTCCTGCCTCAGCCTCCCGAGTAGCTGGGACTACAGGCATGCGCCACCATGCCCGGCTAATTTTTTCTATATATTTTTAGTTGTCCAATTAATTTCTTTCTATTTTTAGTAGAGATGGGGTCTCGCTCTTGCTCAGGGTGGTTTCAAACTCCTGAGCTCAAACAATCCGCCCACCTCGGCCTCCCAGAGTGCTAGGATTACAGGCGTGAGACACTGCGCCCGGCCAATACCATCTTTAAAGTAATGAGCAGAGTCTAGTTCTCCACAGAACCAGATTTGTACATTTATTCATTTAATAAAAATTCATTCTATACTGAGCACTGATATTTTATATCCTAAATATTTCTGGAAACATTCCCTCAGTTCAGGCCTGCATCATTTTTATTTCGTGATGTTGTTTTCTAATTCATCTCTCTCCATTTATTCTTCCATGAAATTCATCCTCCCCACAGCATTTAGAGTGGTCTGTCTCCAGTGCAAGTAGGACCATGAACCACACACTTTAAAACATTAACATCCAAGCATCTTAAAACATGTCAGGCTTTCATAATCTGACTTTCGCCCAACTCTCCATCTTTAGCTTTTGCCCCTGCCTGTCTGCCCTTTTCTCTGGCATTACCGAGCTACTGGTGATGCCCTCCTCACCAATCCCTGTACTTTAGACAAATGTGTGTAGCATTTCATGCTTCTCTCCCTCTCTTGCAGCTGCCTTGCCTTCCTGCCCTCTACCCCTTTTAATCTGGCTAACCTCACTCCTTAAGTGTCAGCTCAGGCATTATCTCTAGAACATCCATTCCTGACACCTTTTATTTATGTTCTTTAAATCCCAGTGCCTACCTCTTAGCAGAACCTCAATAAATAATGCTTGAGTAAAACAGATGAAGACTATACAAAGATTATTTCAAAGATTGTCCCCTACAATCTAGGAGCAAAGAGGATAGAGATGTAAAGAAATAATAATTTACAGTTCAGGTGGAAGAGGTATAATAGAAAAATTGATAAAGCACTGAGACGACCCCAGGGAAGGAGATGCCTGTTTATCTGGGGAAAGAGCCAGAATCAAGAAAGACTTCGCCTAGCACTCTGAGTCTTAAAAGATGAAAAGAAATTGTCAGAATAGTAAAGAAAAACATTTCAGAAATAAGGAGTAGGATGTACACTGATAAAGGTGTAAACAGTAACAGTAATTTTGCAAACCATTAATAGCAAACAACACACTTAGCCTGTTGTTTAAAAGGTACTATTATGAAGTAGAGAACAGTATACAGTATTACTTTGTATGTTTCTATTATATTTTAAAATTTTGTTTCTGGTGGTTTTGTTCATTTATGTTGGGTGGATGAATTTGTGAGTGAGTCTTTGAGATGTTTGTATGCCTTGGACCTGGTGACATCTAGTGTCTCCCCAAGTGGCTTGTTGAAGTTTTGGATAATTAGAAGTATTTTTTAAAGACAGAAATATTGCACTAAAGATTAAGCTTCATTTAAATTCTCAATTTATAAAATAAAAATAAATGTTAATTTTTATTTTTATAATTATAGCTTTTATCTAACTGTTCTAAGTCATTCATTTTAACTCAGACTATGGATTTGTCAGCAGAACATGACTTAGAAGAAGTGACATCAGAGGAAGAGCAAGAAAGTCTTGAAAGAAGGGAAAATAACCAGCCATGGGTATGAAAATATTTAAATTTGAATTTCTAGTTTAGTTTTGTTTGCTTTACATTAAGAATGTAGCAGAATCCAAATGAAATGACCTTTCCAGCTAACCTTTTGGAATTACTAGATCATAATTTAATATTCAATTTAAAAAATATTTTAACTAGTTATAAAGCTTAAAATATTCTTAGAATCCATAGTAACTTATAGCTAATCTTCACCCTTGGAGTTGAGGCAAAAAATTTCCTGAATATTGTTTGATCTTCCGTTTTTATGATTTCCTTACATGGTAAAGAAGGTAACATTAAATATTGAATCATATTACTAAGCAATGGAAATTATGAACAATTTCACTGTGATTGGCTACTGAGTTGGATTCATGTTAAAGGAGTTATCATTCCCAGTGGTTCAAAATTTGCAATTTTATATTGCTGATCACTAATGCCAAGGTTAAAGATATATTCTACCTTGTGGTCTCTAATTGACTTCAGTGTCTACATTCAGGGAGAAAAATGGGGTTATAAAATCAACCCAACCACCTATTGAGAGAATCATACCTTGCAGAGTGGGACCTTTGGTGTTAGGGTACAAACAGTAACTTTCTAACTTATTTCAGTGTAGGAAATCAGTAAATATTATTAAAATTATTTTATCCACTATCATTACTGGACATTAGAATATTAGAATTGGATGTGAGCAGGTAATCTGTACAGATATATAACATTATCATATTATGGTATATAATTTGAATTAAAATTTAAGAATTTTCTTTCTGATTGGTGTTGATTTTTTTCTCCTAATAATATAAAGTTTGCCTATTTTCCAATTAGTAATCTTTAGATACAGCACTGAAATACACTGGAGCAGCTTACTATTTAAGGTTTGGTGAGGTAAAATCTTTTTAAAGGAGGACCTCTGTAATGCTACAGATCATCTGCTAATTCAGTTTTGGTAGATTTAATACATAATGAATTAAGTTTAGTCCAAACAAATAATGACAAAGTTAAGTTTGCTGGTTTACGTTTTCCTCATATTTTAGGATAAGGCAAATTGTTTTTCACTGCTTAGTTATAATCCAGGGAGTTAGGAGTAGCTAAACATAGATTAAGAAGTTTAACAGTTAATTTTTAATTATTTTCTAATTTTTCTTTGCCCATACTTGATTACTTAAGGATAAAGTTATTTTAAAAACATGCACCCTGACAGAAAAGACATCTGAGAAACAAAACAAGCAAATTAATCTTCCACATTTACATCTGCAAAAAATGTCTCAAGAACCAGAAATGGATAAGGATTGTGATAGAGAGAAAATATCTGTAGATTCAAGACTTCTTTGTGTGCAAAAGGATGAGGAAATGTGGATCAAACAAGGCAAATTAGAGTGGAAAAATAAATCGAAACTCAGCACAAATGCATTAAAGCCGAAGTGTGGTGAAATTAGTGAAAAATGCAAAATTCCCGCTTGTCCTGAGGAAGAGCCACTGCATGATAACACTAAAGGAGGAGCAGACTTAAAGAAAATGCCCTCTAATTTGACAAATAATATGCTCGATTGTGAGGAAAAAGATACTGCTATCTCTGTGGTATTTCAGGCATTTCTCGAACAAAAAGAGCCTAGCCTGAAAAATGGCTTTCCATCTCGTGCATACTCTGGGTCCCCGGAATACTCTTGCCAGTCATCTTCTAAGCTTTATTTAAATGACAATAAATTAGACAGTGAAAATAATAACAAAACAGACACTGAACATGTTTTTAACACAAAGGAGGAGAATTTTTGTAATGATACAGAAACTAAAAAAGTAAGGAACCCAGAAGTAGTTACAGTTGAAATGAAAGAAGACCAAGAATTTGAAATGCAAATGACAGAAAGTATGAACCAAAATACCACTAACTGGAAATTAGACACCGGACATACACCTCAGTCTAGTGATCCAAAAAGCTCTTTTGATTTATGTCTTACCCCCTTCAAAGAAATGAAGCATTTGAATAAAAAAAAAAGGCACAGTATTTCTGCTGTTACAGACACTTTTAAGAAAACAAAATCAATACAGGACTTGTTCCAGAAGCCGTTGTATGATAATCGCAGTGCTAATAACTATAAAAGCATGGAACCTGAATTAGAGAATGTGAGTTCTTCCCTGCCACATAGCGACAGAACATCAAAAGTGTATCTAAAAGAAGAATTACAGCAAGATATGCAAAGGTTTAAGAATGAGATAGGCATGTTAAAAGTAGAATTCCTGGCTTTGGAGAAAGAAAAATTTCGACTTCAAAAAGAGGTAGAGGTTTACTTGCCCTCACTACTCCTTGTTTTTTCTCTTTATCAATTTTCTGACCCAGTCTGATTTTCTACTTATGAAAAGCTCTTGCGTAAAGTGGGTTATCTAAATATGTAAGTGTATGTAGAAGTACATTATTTCTGCTGCCTAAATGATAGGAGTTCAGGAAAACATTCTCAGAATCTTTGTTTCTTAATCAACCTAAGTCTTTCTATTAGTCTTTCAAGTGGCATATGAGCTGGGAAACTAGCCATATACCATGTGACCCTCTAAACCAGTTTAGGCATAAACGTAATTGCTAAAAAAAGGGTAATAAGCTCTAGGGGTTTTCTTCCCTTATGTACTTAAAGATAAATTTCATTTATTTAAACAATAAAATGGGAATACAATGGGAAGCAAGCAGTGACTGAGAAGAGATAAAAAACTATATCTAGCTTTGAGATTGGCAACAAATATTCCCAGCTAAAGGAACCTCTTTATTGTGCTTTTATGTGTGCACGTTTGTCTGTTTATCTCAAACTGTTGGAACTTACGATTCTACCATAGTACCTCAAATATTTTTGACAACAAATACATGTGTTTTTTAATGTAGTGTTCTTTTTAATCAGTTCTATATTTCCTTTTTTAAAAATAAAAATCTGAGCCAGGCACGGTGGCTCATGCCTGTAATCCTAGCACTCTGGGAGGCTGAGGCAGGAGGATAGCTTGAGGTCAGGAGTTCGAGACCAGCTTCAGCAAGAGTGAGACCCTGTCTTTACTAAAAAAAAATAGAAAAAAAATTAGCTCGGCAATGAAAATAGAAAAAATAAGCTGGGCGAAGTGGCACACGCCTATAGTCCCAGCTGCTCAGGAGGCTGAGGCAGGAGGAGGATCACTTGAGCCAAGGAGTTGGAAGTTGTGAGCTAGGCTATGCCATGGTGCCATAGCCCGGGCAACAGAGCAAGACTCTGTCTCAAAAAGTAAAGATGAAAATCTGGCTGGGTGTGTTGGCTCATCCTACAATCCCATCACTTTGGGAGGCCCAGGCAGGAGGATCACCTGAGGCCAGGAGTTTGAGACCAGCGTGGGCAAAATAGAGACCCCGTCTCCACAAAAGATTAAAAAAAAAACAAAAAAAAAACAAAATTAGCCAGGCGTGGTGATACGCACCCACAGTCCCACCTTCTGGGGAGGCTGAGGCTGAAGGGTTGCCCAAGCCCAGGAATTTGAGGCTATAGTGAGCCATGATCATGCCACTGTACTCTAAGCCTCAGTGACAGAGTGATCCTATATCCAAAAATTAAAAAAAAAAAAAAAACAATAAAAACCACATGTTTTTTTAAATCATCACTCCCAAATGTTTCTGTTGAATAAGACCTTTACATTATGTTGTTTAATAAAATAGGGTAGGTTTTGGCATGCATGATTTTATCATATAAGTAGCATAAATCCTTAGCCAAAATTTAGTATTTGACTCCAAAATAGAAAGCTGAGTTCTGTACATTGAGTTTTAAAGATAGACAAAAATCTAGAGGTATTCTTCTTTAAAAGGGTAGCAGGGAGGGGGTGGAAAAAGTGGAGATAGTGAATGGGTGCAAAAATATATTTGAATAGATGAATACAACAAAGTGACTCTAATCAACAATAAGTTAGGGTATACTTTAAAATAACTCAAAGAGTAGAATCGGAATGTTCCTAACACAAAGAAATGATAAAGCCCTGAGTTGATGGATACCTCAGTTACCCTGATTTAATTAATTAACATTGTATGCCTGTATCAAAACATCACATGTACCCTATAAATATATACAGCTATTATGTACCCAGAATAATTAAAAATTAAAAATTAAAAAAATAAAAGCAGATGAGGCCTCCCATCCCACCACTAAGGCACTAAATGACTTTGCCAAAGTCACACTTTTAGTTTATCTGATTAATTTGATGAACTTGTCTGGTAATTTATCTGGTTCAGCATTATGGAATTGTATCTTCTCTTTTGGTACCACAAATGCTAGGTAATGCCACTTCAGAAGCTTCAGATGAATCGTTTAATCTTTCTTGGTTTTACTCCCATTATAGTAGATAACAGGGCTAAAGTAGATAATCACTTATAATGTATATCCTCCAGCTATATAATTTTATGGCTACTGAATGTGAAGTTTGGGAAGCATCGCATTTTCCAGAATTCCACACTAGCAACTCAGCAGTTTCACTTTGCTTCTTGTGTTGTGGCAAGCCTTAGTTCCTATATTTCAGTGAGCACCTTCTTTTTTTGATATCCCAAGATCCAAATGAAAAAAGAATGCTAGAAGGCAGCAGGGAAAAGAATAATTTAGTGCAGAAAGGGGAAGCCCCACAATGTCACATCCTTTAAATCTGGCTGTTTAATGTAAAATCCAGGAGTTAAAGGCAGAAGACAACATGTTTTGTGTCATTTTATTTCTCTTTCTGCCAACAGAGTGAAAATTCAAATTAGATAATGAAGAGTGGATGGGAATAAAAGCACAATATTAACGAGTCCTTTTGGAAATTTTGGAAAATTCTGTTTCATTCACTCAAACAGAAATGAAGCAGAATTTATAAAAATTTCAATGAGAAAATTATAATAATTGTATGACTGTCTATGATTATATATAATGATAAAATTAAAGTAGGCAGAAAATATTTTTAGTGACTAAAATCATGACAAACTGAATCAAGTGGTAACTTCAACGAAAAGAAAAAAGTTATGTTTGTTGAATAAAGTAATAACAATTATCCTTAGTATCAAACTTTCATTAAAGGTGGAAGAAGAAAGGAAGCACAAAAGTAAGGAAATGGAAGTATCAGAAAACCTGTACGATGCTGCTGCTGCTGCTGATGTTGGTGGATTCATTCAACAAAGAAAGAGTGGAAAAACTGACTATCAGCAATTTACTAGGAAGGAGAAGGAAAAGTGTGATAGGTAGGACTATAGCAATATTTAACAGTAGATAATTTTTATTGCAGCGTGAAACTAACTCTAAATTGGGCTAATATTCATGATTAACAAATTTTATACTTTTACTAGGGATATTCAGCCTTGCTTGGTAATCAGAAAAATGAAAATTAACACTGAGATATCATTTTTTCCAATCATACTGATATTTTACTACAAAAATAATAACCGGTGTTGGCAAATGGGAGGGAAAAGGCATTCTCATACACTGTGGGTAAATGAAACTGGTAAATCCTTACCGAAGGGTAATTTAGCAGCATGTATCAAAATTTCAAAGATTATTATTTTAACCTAACAGCTTCACTTCTGGGACAAGACCCTACAGGAAAACATGACTTGTGTAAACACATGTTAAGGACATTATATGTTACATATAACATACAATAGGCATATATATAAAATATATATATAAAACCTTATACTGAGGGTGTATATGTAAAGGATATTTATGTAAATATGACATTACATGTATATGTATGTTAAGGATATTTATTATAGCATTGACACATCAAAAAGAAAATTCCCATGAATAAGAAAATAGTTAAATTGTCATACCCATAACATGCAACCACTTAAAAAAATAAGGTTAGATCTGTAGTGTACTGATTATTTCCCAAAGCATATTTAAAGCGTTTAGTTTGATGACACATCTTAAGCAAATTTTGTTAGAATTCTTACAATATCTGCTGAGTTGCAAAAGGAAGCTACATGCTACCATGTCACTCTACCTTGTTACCAACAAAATTTCTAGTTATTAAATTTTTGGTTTTTATTCTCAATGCTTGAGTGCTTAAATAGTGAACCTTCAAATTAATCTGAATATTGCCAATGAATTGTACATGGGAATCCATATTCCATAGAAACATTTCAGTATATTGGATAAAACTTATTAAAAATACATCAAAGGATCTTTCATCTACTGAACCGGGAGTTAGCCAACTTTTTCTGTCAAGAGCCGGATAGTAAATATTTTAGGCTTTGTGGACCATAAGGTCTCTGTTGTAGTCTAAAATCTATCACGGATGGTAAGTGAATGGGCATGGCTGTGTTCCAGTAAAACTTTGCTCATTCAAACAGGCTTGCAGATTTGGCCCACAAGCACTAATTTGCTGACCCCCGTGCTAAAACCAAGGTGCTGCCAATGCAGTGAATCTGCTTTTTAAAGGTACCCTGCATGCATGCCAACATCCTTCCTGTTAAAAACAGTGTATTTAAATATGCACCACAGCATGTTTTCCAACAGTGGCTTCGTGTTATATAATTTACAAAAAATCAGTTTACAAAGTAAGATTCTTTTCTACATTTCTCCCCTTTTATTCCAGTTATAGAATCCAGTAACTGAATACGATTACTTTGTATATTTGATGAGTATATAAATCCTAGAGTTAGATAATTTTTACCAAGCAAGGAATACTGCCCTTGAAACTTTTAGTCTTTATTGGTAAGCATGAGCAAAATCATAATGAGTTTATACAATATAGAAATATTCAAGGGGTCTTTTAGTTCCACAATTTTATGAATTTAATATTTTATACCTTAGTCTGGCATTTAAAAAAATGTTATATATATATATATGTAATTTAGAAAACCTTCCAAGTGTTAAGATATACTATATAATCGTTATGTAAGGATTGCAAAATACAGCTAGACAAGAAGAAAATTAGATGATCCACTATCATGGGTAGGTATGATGTCCTTGAAATAACTTTCTATACTCACAGACCCAAATTTCCTTTCCATTCAATAATGAACTCACTCCAGTAATTTTCACTCTAACCACTCCTCCAAAATTATTTTTACCAAGGTTTCCACTGATTTTCACTTTAATAAATCCAGACATCATTTCTTAGAGCTCATCTTATTGAACCTATCAACAATATTTGACCTCGTGGAAAACTCTCTTCTCCATAACCCTTTCTTCACTTGGCTTTCAGGATGTTACTCACTCACCTGGTTTTTCCTCCTGCCTTTGTAATCCATCCATCCCAGTCTGGTTTGCGTGTTTCTTCTCATCTCCCCTTTTTACACATTGATGTGTCCCAGGCTCAGTCCTCAATCTTGTTTCTCATGACTTTTACTATGTTGCATATGCTAATGATTTCCAGAGTTATCTCTCCAGCCCAGATCTCCCTCCTTAATTCCAGACCTGCGTACCACACTGCCTACTTGGCATCTCTCTCTGGTTAGCTGTCGGGTATCACAGATTAATCAGGTCCAAAATTGAGCTACTGATGTTCTTCCTCATACCTCCCCCTCTCGCAGTCCTTCCTACTTGCGTTAATGGCAACTCTGCCAGTTGCTCTGTCAAAAACCTTGGCATCATCCTTGACTCCCTCTCTCTCTCTCTGACACCTGACATCTAATCTGTCAGCAAATCTTGGTTGTCATCAGGTCTGCCTTCAAAATATATCCAGAAGCAAGTCACATCTTCCGTGTCCAGGCCACCACCATCTGCTGTCTAGAGGAGTGTAATAGACTGCAAATTGGGTTTCTTGTTTCTTCTTCTTTTTTTGAAAATGCTTTTACCATCAATTCTTAACCCAGTGGACCTATTAAAGCATAAGTCAGATTATGTCATTCCTCTGCTTAAAATCTTCTAATTGCCTCCCGTTTCACTCGGTATATTTCAGTTTGTCCTAATACCTAAAAGGCAGTGCATGATCTGACCCTGTTGTCTGTATGACTTGAACTTCTATTTTTCTGTCCCTTTTGCTCTGCTCCAGCCACATCGAACGTCTCACTGTTCCTTAAAGACTCCAGGCTCACCTCTGTACTTGGCAGTTCTCTCTACCCAGAATGCTTTCCCCCCAGGTGTCCTGCCAGCTTGCTGCTTCCATTCCTTAAGTTCTTTGCTATAAAGCCACTTTCTGAGCAAGGCCTTTTCTGGCCACCCTAATATGTCTACCATCCCTCCGCTCCAATGCATAAAAACTTCATTTGCCTGCTTTAGTTTTTCTCCTTTAACATACTATGTAGTTTTCCTACCTATTTTGTTTATTTTTATTGTGTTTCTGCTTCACTCTCATTAGTAGAATTTTTGTCTGTTCACTGCCATATTCTCAGTGCCTAGAAGAGGGCCTAGATCCTACTCAGTAAACACTTGTTAAATGAGTGATGGAGTTTACCCTAAACATTATGCTAGTTCTCACCAATGAAACAGTTTGGCATGGGTTCATTCTGTCAATTTTACCTGGCCATTATATGCATTTTTTGGAGTCTGTTGGCTCTTTCTAATACTCTATATTCTCTATATTAATGTTTTTCCATTTATGGAGAAAAACCCAATATTGTGGTTACTCATTATTTATTCCTGCACTGGTAATTATGTTAGTTTTAATTATGGTAGGATGGATCAAAGGAATTACAAACTTCATTTGTATGTTATTAAGAAAAATCCAGTATAAAGATGGTAAATTGAATGGACTTAAAAAATTCTTTCCAGGGCCAGGCGCGATGGCTCATGCCTGTAATCCTAGCACTCTGGGAGGCTGAGATGGGAGGATCATTTGAGGTCAGGAGTTCGAGACCAGCCTGAGCAAGAGCAAGATCTGTCTCTACTAAAAATAGAAAAAGCTGGGTGTGGCGGTGTGTGCCTGTAGTCCCAGCTACTTGAGAGGCTGGGGCAGAGGGATCAATTGTGCACAGGAATTTGAGGTTGCAGTGAGCTGTGATGATGCCACAGTATTCCAGCCAGAGTGAGAGAATGAGACTCTATCTCAAGAAAAAAAAAAAAAAAAAAATTCTTGCCGAAGGATTAAGACACACTTCGAATGTCTTACTTTCTATAGTAAGAGAGCTGGTCAGGCATGGGCTCTTGTGACAGAGCAGCTCTCGATCATATATGGGGTTTGGGGAAGAGTCGAGTTTCAGGACTGTCAGACTTTCAGAAGCGTAGGTGGGTTGACATCATCTGTAGCAGTGTGGTTGAGTGACAGTTGTTGACTGCTTGGCACTCCCAGGCGTATTTGTTGCGGTGAGTTTGTCTGACTGGCTGGCCTTCAGAAGCAAGCTGCTGACATTGGTTGGTGAGGCCAGTGGTCATTGACTGACTAGATTTAAAACTGGTTCTGGGTGGCTCGTTGCTACCATGGCTACAGATCAGTCCCTTTTGAAGTTTGAGGGAATTTTAACCAGATGTTTTCTGTTTAAAAGTTGCCTCCCATCAAGTATGTTCGAAATGAAAATTATTTCTTATTCTAGAACTGTAGACTTACTTTTGAAGTTTGGGTTAAGAGGAATTGTTCAGTAATTGCTGTCAGGAAGATCTCCCCCCACCCTTTTTTTAAAAAAAGATGTTTAGTCTTACCAGAAGAGTTATTTATGTAATTTTGTTTTTTTGTAAATTGTTAGTTTATTTATTATTATTTATTTATTTATTTATTTATTTTGGTATTTTAAGGGGCTCATCTCAACTCCTAACATAATAATCTCCAGTGGGAAATTTCAGTCTCTGAAAATTTATGTAGGTATATGATAGTAATATTCTTATGTGTGTTTGCTTTATAAAAAAGTAATTATAATTTTGTACTGGTAAATCCAGCGTTTTATGTTAGGATTAAGTGCTAGGCTAAAAGCATTCGGAAGTTACCATATTGTTTCATATTCAAACAAAATCATATCTAATCAGAATATTGCTATTCTTGAACTATATATAATGACATATACATATTTTAAAAGTAAGATTTTTCTCTCTGCAATTTTTCCCTCACAATTTCATCTTTCATGTAATATGTACCTCATGCTATTTTAAAAACCTTATTTAAATTAAACATTGTTATATTTGGAAACAAAAATATAGCACAAATCTAATTATTAGTCCCATGTCTAAGAGTCATCACTCATAGGCGGTGAGCACCAGCCTTTTAGTGCAGCATTCAAGTTTAGTGTAGCATCCATCTCTTGTGATTTGCTTCCATGTATTTTACACTTTTCCTTTCAAGTTCCTAGGAAACACCCAGATGCCATGTGCCTAATCTTGGTGCTCACATTCTGTTCTCTAAGTAGTATGATTTTCTTCTACTTCTGGCCTGGGGAGCTCCTCTTATATTTTGCCTTTTCTGTAAAGCCTTCCTTGTGCTCAGATAGAAGTTTTCATAGATCTTCTCTTATATATCACACTGTAGCATAACTGTATATTTACCCTTTTTTTGAAGCAGAGAATATACATTTCCTTATATGTCGTTGGGACTTCATAACTGTTTTTTGAGTTGATAAATGAATTGAGATGGGGAAATGTTGGAGTTTTACAAAAATTATTTCTTTATTCTTTGTCAGTATAATCATTAGAATACATTTGCTTTTTTATGGATTTTTTAAAGTAGTGGTCCTGCCTTGCACATGAAGGAAGTAAGGAAAAATGATAATGAAAAGTGGACCTCAGAAGAATCTGTGATGACACCACTGTTTGAAAAGGCCAGTTTACCAACCGGTGGTCTGCTACGAGGGAATGACGACAGCAGTTTGAGCGACCTAGATGAAGATGAAGGAAGGTAACGTCTGTAAGTTCTTTATTTTCCCTGTGAAGGAATGTTAGGTGTGCTTGCTTTTTCTGGCAATAGAATAGCGTAATCTGCCAAAGCTAGAGGATCTCAAGTATATCAGTGCTGTTGAAAGATGAAGATGAGGACTGGGACTTTGACAAGGAGCAGTTTCAAAGTGGTTGCCATGGAACCCTGACTGTAGTGGATAAACAGACAACTCTCGAGAGAATTTTTACTGGGAAAGGCAGTGGAGAAATGGGTGATAAATTATGAAGAATATGAGATTCAAGGAGTTTTCTTTTTTATATTAATATAGAATCTTTTATGGTATGTTTTTATACTGTTGAGAATTGTCCAGTAGAGCATATGTTTATTAAATTTAATTGTTTGTGTTTCTAAGCATTAGAAAACTTGATACATTATTTTTTGAAAGATTTACAGTAAACTAGTTGTCCTTAGAACATGTATATATAGTTTTATGTATTCCTGTATAGTTTTATGGTAAAGAGGTAGTTGATTCAGAATTAGTTCAGAAATGGAATCTCCTAATGTAACTGAACATACAAATGACCTAAAAGGTAAACTATCATACATTTTTAAAAATAATGTAATGATAAGCAAACACTTAGATCATACTGAACAGAATTGAAACATTTCTTGATGATTGTATCTATTACAGTATCTTTGACAGTAGCATCATGAATGTTTGTGATTTGGGTAGATACTCTAAAGTGTCAGGTGTATCATCTCAAGAGTTAAGATTCTGGGGAGAAGGGGAGGATTTCATTTATATACGATAGAAAAGCAAACTATTGAATATTGCGATTATTACTTTTGAATTATGACTTTGGATTATAAAGTTCTGAAATATAAAAACCAGGTTTCCCTGTAACAACAGCGTCGTCATGTATTGTGCGCTCTACAAATATTTGCTGAATGCATAAATAAAAAGTTGAATACATGACCGAATGCCTGTTTATGAATTTCTCTACAGTAAATGAATTTTTAATTTATTGAATGTAGGTTTCCAAAATTGATTAGGGATAAAGCCTTTTATTTTACAAAAATATTTGCAAGATTTAGAAATTGTTTATAATTTCTAAATGACATGATAATATGGATTCATCTGCTATCATACAACTTATAACTTATAAACACTTGCAAATAAGTATTACTTTCACAGCATATTGTGAAATGCATGTTTTGGAATCAAAACCTATTATGTTACCTACCTCACAGAACTGTGAGGATTAAAATGAGTTTAACATGTGTACAGTGCTTAGAATAACATAAAATAACTACATAGTAAGTCCTGAAAAAGCTAACTAATATCATCATTGAGAAAGGGTTTCCCTCGTTTAAGGACATAAGTAATATTTTCCAAATAGGTTTTAGTGCCAGTAAAAACTTGTTTTTATTGAAAAGGACAATAACAACAACAAAAAAATCTGGCATATTTATTTCTATAAATTATGCAAATAACATTATGTTTTTCTGTATGCTATGACTGTCAGAAAGTTTGATCTAAATTTAATTCTTTGTTATGATATTACTAATAGTATGTTTTCTTTGTTCCTTAATGTTACTCTTTCTGTTTGTAGTTTAATCCCCCTTGTAGAAATTTATTGTATTTTAAATTACCTGTAAAATAATTGCCTGTAAACTTTATGAATAGGAGAAATATATAACAAATTCATAGATTTTATATATAAAAAATAGTTTTAGATATTTTCTTTTTACATATTTGCCATTACTCTGAAAGGAATTGTTTGTTTTTTTAGATCTGGAAGGAAAACATCTAATGAAAAGGACAAGGTATTGTAAAACATAAATTGCCAAAAATATTATTGTTAAAAAATACATTATAAGAGATAAAGTGAAAAAAATAGAGAATCTTTTTCTGTAAAGACATTTACTTTGAAAAAGTGATTAAGAAGCAAGGAGTAGCCATTGATAAAGGTAACCTTTTAACAAAACATAGTTCCTTTAAGAAATACCTGTGCTTTTGCTCATATAAGAAGATGGATCATTACCACTTCTGTACACCTAGTATATGCAATAAATATTTTGGGGATGTTTTGAAACAACGTTATTTATTTTGTAGGGCAAAAACCAAATACATTCTGACCTTGATGACTTAACTCAGTCATCTGACACAGCCTCAGAGGATTGTGAGTTGCCTTACTCGAATTATAAGAATACTATGTTGCTCATTGAACAACTTGGAATGGATTGTAAAGGTAGGACCACTGCATACGTTTAAGACCTATGTATGTATTCTGCAGTAGTGTATGCACACATTGCTTAGCACTGCACCATAGAGCACTGAAGTGTTACAGTGTTCATTTCAGAAATACTCTTTATGTTAAAATACAGTGAGAACCGTTGTATATTGTATACTCTCAGCCAAGGCGCTGTGATAATTCCACTGTACTTTTCTCGCTGTAAATGGCACTCCCAGTCTTTTCGTTGACTCTGCTTCTCTCCTGTGCCTTTACCCAAGGTCAGGTTATCATTATCTCCCCCCTGGAATACTGCAATAACCTTAGAACTGTTTTTCCTGCTACCTCACTTCCAAAATCGTGGTCTACTCTGCAACCATATCCTATACTTTAAAAAATTCAGATCTGACCATGTTACCCCCTTGTTTAAAACCCAGCTATCACTTCTCATTGCTAGAAGGTTAAAGATCTCAATCCTCTAGCTTTGTCCTGCATCATTTCATACCCATCTTTCTCTTTGTGTCCCAGCCACAGTCATAGGTGTTTGTTCTTGCAGTCAGTAGCTTTAGTGAGGTGCAACTGATATATGATAAACTGCACATAGATAAAACGTACGATTTCTCAAATGTATACGCATGTGAAGCCATCACCGTAATCAAGATAGTTAACATACCCATCACCAACAACAGTCTCCTCAGGCTCCTTTACATTGCCTTGTTAAGAAATGGCTAAATTGTTTTCCAAAGTATTTGTACTATTTTCCATTCCCATCAGCAGTGTGTGATAGTTCCAGTTGCTCTTTATCATCACACTTGTATTATCATTGTTTTTTTATTTTTAGTCGTTCCAATGGCTGTGTATTGTGCATATCATGGTTTCACCGTGCATCACTCTAGCGACTAACAATGCGGAGCATCTTCCCACGTGCTTATTTGTTATCTGTGCATCTTCTTTCGTGAACTGTCTTTTCAGATGTTTTGCCATTTAAAAAATTAGGTTGTTTGTTTTCCTATTTGTTGGCTTTTAAGAGTTCTTTATACATTCTATGTAGTATTTTATCCTTTATTTACTGTATTTTTTGCAGGCATTTTTTTTCTTAGCTTGTAGGCTGACTTTTCATTCTCTTTGTAGTATATTTTGAAGAGCAGACTTTTTTATTTTGATGAAGTTTAATTTGTTTGTTCAATTATGGATTTTGCTTTTTGTGTCACATCTGAGAAATCTTTGCCTAGCACCGGGTCATAAAGATTTTCTCCTGTGCTTTCTTCTATATATTTTATAGTTTTAGATCTTTCATTCAGATCTATAATTAATTTTGGGTTCATTTTGTGTCTGGTGTGAAGTATGGATTCAAGTTCATTTTTTGGATATGGATATACAGTAGTTCCAGCACCATATGTTGAAAGCCCGTCTGTTCCCACTACATTGCCATTGTTCTTTTGTCAAAAATGAGTTGGCTGTGTATATGTAGGTCTATTTCTGGAATGTCTATTGTGTTCTATTGATCTACAGGTGTTTCTTGGATTTACAATAAGGGTTTCATCCTGGTAAACTCATTGTCTAAGTTGAAAATCCATTTAATACCCCAATGAGCCCATCTTAAAGTCAAAAAATCATAATTTGAACCATTTTAAGTTGGGGACTATCTGTATTTGGCTTTCTTTCTTTATAAAGGTTGAGCATCCCTAATCCAAAAGTCCAAAATCTGAAGTGCTCCAAAATCCAAAACTTTTGAGTACCAACATGACACCACACATGGAAGATTCCACGTCCTACCTCATGTACACAAACTTTGTTTCATGTACCAAATTATTAAAAGTATTATATAAAATTACTTTCAGACTATGTGTACAAGATGTATGTGAAACGTAAGTGAATTTCATGTCTAATCTTGGGTCCCATCTCCAAGATATCTCATTATATATATGCAGATATTCCAAAATCTGAAAAAATCCAAAATCTGAAGCACTTCTGGTCCAAAGCATTTAGATAAGGGATATTCAACCTGTACCAGTATCACACTCCTTTGATTACTATAGATTTATAATAATTGTTGAAATCAACCCTCTGATTTTTTTTTTCAGAGTTATTTTTGGTATTCTAGATCCTTTGCATTTCCACATGAATTTTAGAATCAGCATGTCAATTTTTTAAAAAGGCCACTGCCCCGCTGGAGTGGGAATTAGATTGGGATTATTTTGAATCTATAGATTAATTTGGGGAGAATTGATATTTTAACAATAACAAATCTTTCCACTCCTGAACAAAGTGTATCTCTCCATTTATATAAGTTGTATTTAATTTTCTCAGTAATATTATATAGTTTTTGGTGTATAGTTCTTTCAATGTTTTATCAGATTTATCTGTATTTCATTTTTTAAAATTGAAAAAAATTTTTTTTAGGAGACAGTGTCTCACTGTGTCACCCAGGCTAGAGTGCAGTGGAGTGATCACAGCTCACTCTAACCTCTAACACCTGGGCTCAAGTGATCCTCCTGCCTCAGCCTCCTGCACCTGGTTAATTTTTTAAAAAAATTTTTTGGAGGAATGGGATCTCTCTGTGTTGCCCAGGCTGGCTTTGCACTCCTAGCCTCAAGCAATCCTACCACCTCGGCCCGGCAAAGTGCTGGGAGGCATTGTAGGTGTGAGCCACCGAGCCCAGCTTGTATTTCATTTTTTGGATGAAGTTATAAGTGATATTTTTAAAATTTCAATTTGATTGTTTATTGCTATTATACAGAAAAACAGTTTTTGTTCTTTACTATACTTTAAGCTAACCAAGATCAGAGGTCTTGTCTGTTTTATCTGCAGAGCTTAGTATAATGTCTTCCACATTGTACGCAATCAATATACATTTGTTCAGTGTATGAATGAGTGAATATTAAAATATGCTGTCCTTTATATCTAGAAAGTACTCATTTTAATATATTTTATTTCTTTTTTTCTCTCTGGTACAGATTCTGTTAGCCTTTTGAAAATCCAGGATGCAGTTCTTTCATGTGAAAGGTTAATGGAACTTAAAAAAAATCACTGTGAACAACTTAAAATAAAAATTAAAAAAATGGAAAATAAGGTTCGTGTCCTGCAAAAGGAGCTATCTGAAACAAAAGAAATCAAATCACAGTTAGAGCATCAAAAAGTTGAATTGGAACGAGAACTCTGCAGTTTGAGGTAAGAGATCCTAGTTTTAAAAAATATCTGAACTATCTACTTTATCTTAAAGATACGTAGAATTTGGGAATAGATGTGGGAATTTTTGCATTGCTGACTTACCTTCTTGGGTTTAGTAGAGGAGAAAACTTCGTGCTATGGAATATGAAATTCTTAAAAGGAAGTAACATAACAAGTTCTTATCTGTGAATACTTCCAATAATTAAGTACATATATATTCTTATAAATCATAATTTTAATGGTTATATGGAAGTTCACCATATGGAATTCTCATTATTTAATGCATTGAATTTTGGGTTTTTAAAATTTTTTGTTTTATAATTAATGCTATAAGGAATATCTTTTATATAAATCTTTTTTCTTTTTTTTTTGAGACAGAGTCTCACTCTGTTGCCTGGGCTAGAGTGCCATGGTGTCAGGCTAGCTCACAGCAACCTCAAACTCCTGGGTTCAAGCAATCCTCCTGCCTCAGCCTCCCGAGTAGCTGGGATTATAGGCATGCACCACCATGCCTGGCTAGTTTTATCTATATATTTTCAGTTGTCCAGCCAATTTCTTTCTATTTTTAGTAGAGACAGGGTCTCCCTCTTGCTCAGGCTGGTTTCAAACTCCTGAGCTCAAACAATCCGCTGGCCTCGGCCTCCCTGAGCACTAGGATTACAGGCGTGAGCCACCGCGCCTGGCCAATAAATGTTATTCTTATATGTACACTTATGTGTTGATCAGTTAATACCAATTCGATGGTGAGTACATGTGGTGCTTGTTTTTCCATTCTCGGGATACTTCACTTAGCAGAATGTAAAACAAATCTTAAGATAAGTATATTTAACTGCAGATTTACCTTAAAACAAGAAGAAGAGAAGAGAAGAAATGCTGATATGTTGTATGAGAAAAATAGGGAACAGTTAAGAAGAAAAGAAGAGCAATATAGGAAAGAAGTTGAAGCAAAGCAACAACTTGAACTCACTCTCAGAACTCTAGATATGGAATTGAGGACTGTAAGAAATAATTTGGATCAGGTAAATCAATATTTGGTAAAAATTTTATAATTCTAACTTTATTTCATCAATATTACTTATCGCTTTGATTTAATATATATTATTTCCATTTAAAACAAACAAAAAAATGTTATCTCATCTTAAAAATTTACTACGGCAGTTATAGCTAAAGTTATTTATTATAAATCTTGTCATCTAATACATGCTCAGTATATGTTTTCTGAATGAAGGAATGGAAGGTAAGTTGAGTTTAATCATTAATATAAATGTTAATTTAGGCATTTTAATATTAAAATACAGGCTACTTTTAAAATTATAATGAAACTAAAATGTAAAGAAATTTTATATCACAATACCATATCTGACTGTATTTAAGAACTGTTTCTGCTTTTCAATGAATTTACCTGTAATTTATGCAGTTAAATTTCTTTTTTTTTTATTTTAGCCACACCTCCCAGTTAAATTTCTTGAGGAATAAAAATACTTGTGTTTTAATAGGCTACTTTTTAACAGATTTTTTTAATGGTTCTGCTCTTAATTAACCTTTTAGACATTTTTTTCAATGCTATTAGATCAAAAAGTTAATGTATCTGTAGGTTGTACAAGAGCGAGATGACACTCAGAGGCAACTTTCTCGAGAACAGAATGCCAGAATGTTACAAGATGGGATTCTGACAAATCACCTTTGCAAACAAAGGGAGATAGAAATGGCTCAAAAGAAAATGAATTCTGAGGTATTTTCTTAGTCATTTTCAAGTATGTGTGTCTCTATATTTGTATGTGTATATGTTTAAAAACCCAGCTATATGCATGTAGAGGATTTTTAAACTGTGTATGTATATGTATATGTATATTTTGGGGTTGGCGGTGGAGGTGGCATTTTTGGCCCATTGGATACATAATGTTCTTAATTCACCTCCATTTGTCTGTACAGTCAAGCAGTGACATTCACAGAGTCCTCATTCAAGAGAAAAGTTGTTAATATCTTCCATGGGAATTGATGATCTTCCCATAATCTCAAAGCCCTTGCTACTAATAATAAATGTTCTAGTTTTTGGAAATAATTTGATCCTCTGGATATATTAATGGAGAGATTGATTTATTACTCCCACCAGTAGGTAAGGAGGAAAAGTATAGCCAGCTCAGAGACCATATTTTCAATTTCATTTTCCTCTCTTTTGAGAAGAGTTAACAGTTTGCTCCAAGTAGTATCTTATTTCAGTACAAAGAGCTTTTGAAAACAATGATATGCCATAATATACATAGTGATAATTTATTGATAAGTATTTTATTCCTAGTAAAATGGTTCAATGTATTTTCCCCTATTTCACATTTATTACTGTTTAAGCATCACAAAAAAATAAAAGTTATTATAATAACAAATATCTCATGATTTTCTAAGAAGAACTCTATAAGTTTTATCTTATTTACCATTCGTGTTTTGAAATAAAAGGTTTCTTTTGTATTTACACTGGAGAAGTAACTGTGATTTGGTGGAGGAGCACTAGAAATAGAGTCAGAAGACTTGGGGAGAATCCTGCAGATTGCTTATATTTTTAACCTCTCCTTTTCAGAATGAGTTCATTGATGTATGTAGAAGTGCTTAGTACATTGCCAGATTTGTCAATAAATATAATTCTTACAACTGACTATAAAAATGTTAGAAAAGTAGAATATCTGTAGAATATTCTCAGGACAAAGGAACTTGGAACTTTGGGAAATTTCATCTGTCCAAATATTAATATATGCAGAGCTAGGGTCTTACTATGGGGTAATGTGTAGGTTAGATATCAGAATGTAAACCCAGTTTTTTAATGTAGTCAAATTTATTAATCTTTTATTTTATACCTTCGGTTTTGTTGTAATTCAGCGAAAGACATTTCCAGTTCTGAGGTTCTTAAAATTCTGTAGTGGTTTATTTATTACATTCACTGATGCATTGTCTTCAAATAAATTTTTTTTTTTTTTGGAGACAGTGTCTGGCTGTTGCCCAGGCTAGAGTGCCGTGGCGTCAGCCTAGCTCACAGCAACCTCAAACTCCTGGGCTCAAGCGATGCTCCTGCCTCAGCCTCCCGAGTAGCAGGGACTACAGGCATGTGCCACCATGCCTGGCTAATTTTTTCTATATATTTTTAGTTGTCCAGATTATTTCTTCTATTTTTTAGTAGAGACGGGGTCTCGCTCTTGCTCAGACTGGTCTCGAACTCCTGACCTTGAGCGATCCACCCTCCTTGGCCTCCTGGAGTGCTAGGATCACAGGCGTGAGCCATCACGCCCAACCCAAATAAATTTTTGAACTCTTGGGAATTTACGTTCTGTGCAGTTTGAGGCTTTGATCCAACAATTTTCCCATTTGGATATCCACTTATTACAACCCTTTTATTGTATAAATGTACAGGTTATTCTTTAATTTCAGAGGGAATCGTGATACGTTGTTTTACTTGACTGCTAGCTAGAAGCTTCCTTTGTTTTACTTAGGTTTCTCATAATCATGAAAACAAAGAAGACCTGTTGCATAAAAATCACATGTTGCAGGATGAAATTGCCATGCTAAGACTGGAAATAGACACGATAAAAATTCAGAACCAGGAAAAGGAAAAGAAATATTTTGAAGATATCGAAATTGTGAAAGAAAAGAATGATGACCTTCAAAAGACTATAAAACTGAATGAGGAAACATTAACAAAAACAATATCCCAGTATAGTGGACAACTTAGTGTTCTGACAGCTGAGAATACAATGCTGAATTCTAAACTGGAGAATGAAAAACAAACTAAGGAAAGACTGGAAACAGAAGTTGAATCATATCGTTCTAGACTGGCTGCTGCTATACATGATTGTGATCAAAGTCAGACATCAAAAAGAGACCTAGAACTTGCTTTCCAGAGAGCAAGAGAGGAGTGGTTTCGATTACAGGACAAAATGAATTTTGATGTGTCTAACCTCAAAGATAACAATGAGATTCTTTCTCAACAACTTTCTAAAACTGAAAGTAAATTCAATAACCTGGAAATTGAGCTCCATCACACAAGAGATGCTCTCAGAGAAAAGATTTTGGTTTTAGAAGGTGTACAGAGAGACCTTAGCCAAACACAGAGTCAAATGAAGGAAATTGAACAAATGTATCAAAATGAACAAGGTAAAGTGAATAAATACATTGGAAAGCAGGAATCTGTAGAGGAGAGATTATCTCAACTACAGAGTGAAAATATGTTGCTTCGACAGCAACTGGATGATGCTCAGAACAAAGCTGATAATAAAGAAAAGACAGTAATTAACATCCAGGACCAATTTCATGCTATAGTAAAAAAACTTGAAGCTGAGAGTGAGAAGCAAAGTCTTCTGCTAGAAGAAAGAAATAAAGAGTTAATGAATGAATGTAATCATTTGAAAGAAAGACAGTATCAATATGAAAATGAGAAAGCAGAAAGAGAAGTAAGTATCAAGAAAGAAAATTTTTCAGACTTCCTGAAAGAAAATTTAGAGTAATATTTGGTTATGGATAAATGTTGAATTAGTTGAATATAAAAATAGATGATAAACGTATTTACTATATCAGCTTAGAAACATACCTTGTTTCCACCAAATGAAAGTTAGAGCTGAGAGATGCTTTACTTTGCATAAAAGCATTATGTCACCTATGAAATTTTAAGAGGTTAAATAAATTACAAATTGTTAATAGATATAGACTAATATTAACAGTGTAGTCTTACACTCCTGAAATAATTTTTTTTTTTGAGACAGAGTCTCATTCTGTTGCCTGGGCTACAGTGTGGTGACATCAGCCTAGCTCACTGCAACCTCAAACTCCTGTGCTCAAGTGATCCTCCTGCCTCCTCTTCCAGAGTAGCTGGAACCACAGGTGCAAGCCACCACACCCAGCTAATTTTTTGTAGAGCCCACATCTCGCTCTTCCTGAGACTGGTCTTAAACTCCTAGTCTCAAGTGATCTTCCTGCCTCAGCCTCCCAGAGTGCTAGGATTATAGGTGTGAGCCACCACGCCTGGCCTGAAATAACAATTTTAATGTCTTTATGTTGGCATATTTTTTTTTTTTTTTTAGTGATTATATTTTTTTATTGAGCTAAAAAAACTGTTAGTACAATTTGTATACAAAACCAGCACATCCACCATATTTTTCAAGCATATGTAGTACTGAGCAAGTCATAGATCCAGTTTCTTCAGAGACATTCTTTACCAAAAGTTGTCAAATTATTTGTCAACAAAAGAATTTTTCTTTTGTTAAATGTGGAAAAAAAAATAAAAATAATTTATTATTAAAATGTATTGCAAAGATAGAGATACATATGTTGGCACATTTTAAGATCATGATGATAAACAGAAATGCTCATTCCCGAAATGAGTATTTCGAAATTAAGATTCAATTAAGTGGGTTACTTTGACAGTTAGTTCCAGATTTCCAGATGAACTAAATTGTATTGCTGTATCTTGTAATACTTTTCCTTCAGTAGCTTTTTATATATTTTAGTTGGCATAATTTTACTTCTTCATGTTAATTTGACTTAAATCTGAAAAATATTTCAGTCTCAATTTATGTATTCTTATAAGACCTCTCAATTCCTTAAAGGGATCTATCTTTTATTAAATCGTAATTTGGGACCTGTGGTGAATTTTAGCAAAATCATATTTGATATAATCTTCTCACTGGTATCTACAATTTACCATGAATATCTTTACAAATAATTTGCTCATAATTTTTATTTCAAGGCTCAATGACTACCATTTGTATATAACTTTGTCTACTACAAAGATAGTTGTAGCTATCTGTGATTTATTAGTAATAGTTGGGCATTGGATCTCCATTTTCAGACTAATGAGGCTGTCAGGATTCTTGTATAGTGGGAATGGAGTGAGTAGGGGAGAGAGTTGTAGCAGCTGAGGGCAGGGAGGGAGGTGGAGGCCGGGTTACGTAGGGCCTTTAGGGCCATTGGAGTTTTGCTTTTATTCTGAGATAGGAATCTATTGAAAGGATTTGAGCATGTGGTTGAATATTAAATATATGAAGAACCCTGAGGTCGATTGGAGCTTCTAATCAAAAAGAGGGAAAACATTTCACAGTGCAGAATTTACCACCACCAGTCCCCGCCCCGATATCCCCACTTCTTTTTGAGACTTCGGTAGGTTGTTAAGCACTGCAGATTCACCAAGAGACAAATGAATAGTGGCTGAATCTGTTGTCTAAATAACAGAATGCTGATTCAACAGGAAGATAACACCTTCTGTGTCCTTCACTGAATTCGGTGATAAACAGGAATGTGTACACATGAGGAAAAGAAGGTGAACTGATGTATATGGTGCTATTTTTCAAATTATGTATGTTAGAGTTAAACATTATTGACATAATTTAATAATGTGATTTATAAAATCAGTAACAAAAAATTATCTCATCAGGTAGTTGTGAGACAACTTCAGCAAGAACTGGCTGATACCCTAAAAAAACAGTCTATGTCAGAGGCTTCCCTAGAGGTTACATCGCGTTATCGCCTTAATTTAGAAGATGAGACACAGGATTTAAAGAAGAAATTAGGTCAAATCAGAAGTCAAGTACGTATGAAATCCTAACATGTCATGTAGATTAACATGTCAACAATTAATCTACAGCTGGTTCAACAATATAAAGTGTTTTAGGATATTACAGTTTTCTTTTTTATTTTCATTATAGTTAATCTTACTACAATTTTGTTATCTTTATAATGCACTTATTTCTTAAACTTTCACTCTGCCATTTTTTTCTTATAATTGCATACATGTTTTCTTATAGTATTAATATTTACCATTAGGAAAGCTGAGAATTATGTATCATTTCTCAGAGACTTTTTTCTTGTTAAACAGTAGTTTTTAGTGATTTCTCCATTGCCATGGTAAGGCAAGCCAGATTAAATCAGAGGATAATGTTTAATGGAATGTTCCAGAAAATTATCTTTTTTTTTCGTTTTTTTAATTTCAGAATATTATAGGGGTACAAACATTTTGGTTACATAAATTACTTTTGTACCTTCTGAGTCAAAGTTGTAAGTGTGCCCATCCCCCAGATAGTGTGCATGGTACCCGTTAGGTGTGAATTTCCCCATCTCCTCCTCCCCCCCACCTGCTTGATTTCCGATGAATGTTATTTCCACATGTGCACATAAGTGTCAATCAATTTGTCTTTTTTCTTATCTTTATTTTTGTGAATGGATATAGAATCTGTATGTATTTATTTCATGGATTTCAGATTTACTTGTACAGAAAGGCCATTATATTGTTTTCTAAAATGCAACTGTTTTTGGTTAATTTACAAACTATTTAAAAAGTTGAGGTATTTCCTTCATTTTCCTTTAATTTTAAATGTATTGTAAGAGCATAGAAATATTCAGATCATATATAATATTAATATATACCTACAAAATGGAAAATTAAAATTATCTAGATCTTGCCATTGGACTTTTAAAAACAAGTTTATTGAGATATAATTCACATACCATACCATTCACCCATTTGAAGTATACAGCTCACTGTCTGTTAGTGTATTCACAGATTCTGTAACCATCACCACAAGCAATTTCAGAACATTTCCATCACCCTGAAAAGAAACCCTGCCTCCCTCAGCTGTCACCACCACCCTCCATCCCTCCCATGTCCCTCCACCTTCCCCGGTCCCAGGCACCACCACTTACTGTGTGTCTCCATAGACTTGTCTGTTCTGGACATTTCCTATAAATGGAATCATACAATATGTAGTCCTTTATGATTGGCTCATTTCACTTAGCATAATGTTTTCGAGGTTCATTCATCCTGTAGTACGTATCAGTACTTCTTTATTTTTTTATTGTCAAATAATATTTTATCGTATGGCTATACCAGCTATCTATTCATCAGTTGATGGACCTCTAGGTCGTTTGTACTTTTTGGCTATTGTGAGTAATGCTGCTACGAACATTCATTTACAAGTTATTATGTGGACATATATTTTTATTTCCCTGCCATTGGATCTTATTGTCAGAGTTAATTGGGCTGATATCATCATCTCTCTGCCTAACTCAGGCTGTCCTTCCTGCCCCTTCTGTGTCTGTTCTTCTAGCTTCATTCATTCAGACTGATGCACAATTTCCCCTTCTTTGTAAAGCTCTCTCTGACTGTTCTCTCTTGCACCTTACACTTCAGTGCTTGTTGTCTAGTCTGTGCAGAACAATTTAGCTCTTAATTTTATGTTGCTTTTATTTTTTTTACGAAAGATAATCTTGTATAATTATAAATTCACCTAAGGGAAGAATAATATCTGATATGCATGTCATTTATCCTTTATAAACTAAAAATATTTTAGCCTAAGAGTTGTTAGGATGAAATTAAATACTTTGTACCATACCAATGATTTCTTCTTTGAGACATTGACATAGTAAAGCTTTTATTCTAAATGTATTTTAAGCAATTAAATGTAAAATTAAAACCACTTAATCTAATAGAGGAGAATTATTCAATCACATTCTCATCCTTTTCTCACTATGAAAAAAAACCTCTAAGTTTACCTTCCTTCATTATGTAGCCCCAACTGGAATTTATAGATTGATAGCACTTTACCAACTGAAAAGCTCTGAGTGCCTATCTTTTCTGATGTGCCATACCGCATAACCTTAACCTGCTCAGCAGAGTGCTTGTTAAAGCAGCCCAACGTAAACAATTTCTGGAAATGAGTTGATTCATGAACCTTGATTTAGCAGTGGAGGCCAATATTTTCAGGTCACTGGCTTTTGCCCGCCTCTGATGGTCACATAAGTTCTGTAGTACTCAATCCAGGAAGTGCTCTGTGCATTGCAGTATGTGATCATTGCCCACCCAGTAGAGAGAGAAAGTAAGCTATAAATTATTATAAGTGGACAAAAGTACTGTTGGCTGGTGGAATTAGTGACAGTTTTATGAAGTACTGGGGATGTATTCGGGCCTCAGGCTGCCCATTTGCTGCCATCTTTGGTGGCATGAAGAATGATTCAATCAACTATAGGAGGCCACTTTCATTGGCATGCCACCTGCCTAAAATATAAAAATAATAATGCTAATAGCAAGTATTATATGTAGCTGACTATGGGCCACATACTCTTCTAAGTACTTTGCATATTCCCCAGTTTAACGTTCCCAACATCCCAGTGCAGTAGATACTATTATTATTTGCATTTTAGAGATGAACAAACTGAGACACAGAGTTAATTTGCCCCAGGTCACACAGCTAGGAACTGGTGAAGCTGGGATTCAGGTCTTCTGGCTTCTGTGTAGATTCTGCCTTTCAAACTATTTCGTGAAACATCTGGTTGTCACCTAATATGTCATGATGTAAACTTTAACTTTTATAATCAGTGGTATAGCCATGGTCACTCACGTATATAAATATTTAAAATTATAGTTGATATGGTAGTACTTGGGATTCAAAAATATACATGCTTGTAAGTAAGGTAATTTCCCATCTTCTCCTATTTTATAATTTTGTAAATTTGAGAATCTGATAAAACAGAGTTTCAGAACAAGAATAATGTGTTTTAGTCTTAGAGCAAGGTCAGTAAACTTTTTTGTAAAGGACCAGATATATTGTAAAGGCTTCGCGAGCTGTAAGATCCTTGTTGCGACAATTCAGTTCTGCAGTTGCAGCACAAAAGTAGCCAAAACAGTGTGCAGATCCAAAGGGTGTGGCTGTGTTCCAGTATAATTTGGTCACCAAAACAGGTGATGAGCAGATCTGTACTTGATTATTAGTAAAGTGGGTTTTTTGAATTCTTTCTTTTAGTTGGAAGAAGCACGGGATCAACACGCAGAGGCTGTAAGATGTGCTGAGAGGACGCAGGATCACATGCAAAAGTAAATTGAAAGCAGTGCACAAAATAACTTGAGTATTTATAAAGCAAATAAGCAATGTAGTGTGAGAATTGTGTAAGTTACGATAATAAGCAAATCTCTGTGAAGGCAAGGGAAAATTTCAGCTTTAAACTATTTCGAAATGCACAGTTTTTGCACATTAACCCTAAATTTTGTGTTATCTACAAAACAGCTAGAAAATGATACAGTTGCCAAATTACCTCCTTTTCAAATCCTTAAGAATTTGTATGATTATACTTTCAGATGTTTGTTTAGAAATTACATGATATTTTAAAAATTTATCTGTGAGAATAATTATTTTAAAATACACATTTTAGGCTTGAAAAAGAAAATTCCAAGTTAAAAGTTACAATCAAAAAGCAAGCAGACAAAATTGAGCGGCTTCAGAAAAACTTGTTAAGCGCAAGTTCAGTAAGTCAATATCTTAATTTCTATCATACTGAAAATTTTATTTCTCTAGTAATACAGGTTGCGTATCCCTCATCCAAAATGCTTGCATCCAAAAGTATTTCAGATTTCGGATTTTTGTGGATTCTGGAATATTTTTATATATATAATAAAGTATCTTGGGGATGGGACTAAGTCTAAACACAAAATTCATTTATGTTTTGTGTATACCTTCTACACATAGCCTGAAGGTGATTTTATACAATGTTCTGAAATAATTTTATGCATGAAACAAAGTTTTTACTGTGTTTTCACTGTGACCTGTCACATGAGGTCAGGTGTGGAATTTTCCACATGTGGCATAAACTCAAAAAGTTTAAGATTTTGGAGCATTTTGGATTTCATAGTTTCAGATGAGGGATGCTCAACCCGTAGTATACATGTTCCTCGATTTATGATTGGGTTACATCCCAATAAAGCCATTGTATTAATAAATTGAAAATATCGTAAGAAGAAAATGCTTTTAATATACCTAACCTACTAAACATCCTAGCTTAGCCTAGCCTACCTTAAACATGCTCACAACACTTACTTTAGCCTATAGTTGGGTAAAATCATCTAACACAAAATCTGTAATTATAGTAAAGTACTGTATATCTCATGTACCACATATTCACGATTTCTCACTAGCCTGAGAAAAGACCAAGAATCAAAATTCAAAATACATTGAAATTGCGATGGTTTCAAATTATTGTAAAGTCAAACAGTTTTTTATGTTGAACCATTGTAAGTATGTCGAAGTTACAATGTTTTCCACACCATTGGAAAGTCAAAAAATTGTAAGTCAGACCATCATAAGTTGGGAACTGTTTATATATAAGAATACTTTGGACAATATAAAAAGTCTCATTGACAAAAATATTTATTGCTTTCATGTTGATAGTACTTGCTACTTATAGTGCAAGTCTTCTTGATTTTATAGAAGAAGTTGAGTGAATTCATGAAATTAATGATTTCGGTGGCAAGATTTTAATAAAAAAAATTTATGATACTCTAAAAACAGTATTTATTTATTGTTTTTAGAGACAGGGTATCACTGTGTTCCCCAGGCTGGAGTGCAATGGCATGATCATAACTCCCTGCAGTCTCAAAATCCTGGGCTGAAGCCATTCTCCTGCCTCATCCTCCTGAGTAGCTAGGAGTATAGGTGTATGCCGCCATGCCTGGCTAGGTTTTAAAATTTTTTGTAGAAGCAGGATCTCAGTATCTTGCCCAGGCTGGTCTCAAACTCCTGGCCTCAAATGATCCTCCTGCCTCAGCCTCACAAAGTGCTGGGATTATAGGTATGAGCCAGGCCCAGTATTTTATGTATTCCATATTTTGTTTATCCATTCATCCATAGACAGACATTTGGGTCATTTCCAACTTTTGCCTATTGTGAATAATGCTGGTGTGGACACTGGTACACAACTGTTTGAGTCTCTGCTCATATTTTATAATACCTTACAAAATTCTAGGAAGAAATTTGAGTAATGATTTGATCTAGAATTGTGAATTTTTCTTATAATCTAAATCCTTCAGTGAGATTTTGACAACAAATTGCTTTTAAGATTGTAATTTTTATTCCTCATCAAGAATGAGTACTAGGTCATTTTATAAGCATTTTTTCCCCCAAAGGAATGTTTTTCTCTCTTTGGATTTTAAAAATGAAAAGAGATACCAGTGAAAAAGTAGAAATAGTTGCTCCAGCAGGACATTACAGAGTTATATATTACTCTTGGCATTGCAGAGTCAGAAACTAGTTTTTTTTTCCATTCACCTGTGTTCGCCAGCCTTTCAAAGACTTCACAGTCCAATCTCAGAAAAGATTGATGTGTATTCTGGGATACCAATTTTTCGATGTATAGTGAAAACTGTATCACCGTTTACCAAGCAGAACAGGATTCCCCTGTCATTCATGCTTTCCTTTGTAGGAATGAAGATCAGAAGATTGCATTGTGAATACTAAATTGGAGCACCGAGGTAAATGCTCCTACTAACTAGTTTCTTTAAATCAATTCTATACAGATATACCTGTTGGGGAGCTACAACATTGTTGTTGACTGGCCTTTGTGGCCAAGGAAACATTGAGAAGTTTTTTCTTTCTAGGCTTCATATAAATGATTACCATTTTATTAGAATTCTTTTCATACTTAAGCTATAAAAATTGGAAAATTTATATTAATAAATTCCCATAGAAATGAGTTAGGAACGTGGCTTAGAATTGTTAGCCCCTTTGAAGTCCACCCTGTGAATCAAACATTTCATAAGAAACAGCTTTCAGCCGACTCAGTCAATACCCCTTAACTTCTTCCAGAGGTTCTCATCTCATGAATTCCTAAGTCAGAGACTGCCTGGGTTAAGATATTTGAAGGACACAATTTTGAGGTGAAGAATCTGGATGGGGAAGACAAGAGAACTGTAGTTGACAAATGCCTCCAAATGATTCAGTTAGTGTGCATCTGAATGAAACTTTACGATAAGACTGTGGACAAGGAAATTATTCACAAGAAAACAACGCCAAACAATTGATAATCTGACCCTTGTGCATTATTTAAAAAAAAGACACAGTATGCTGGTCCACATCCTAAGAGTCAGGGTACACCCCAGGATTAGAAAATAATGCAACTTTTCAAAATAACATCAGTAGGAATCAACATCAAATGTAGACTAGTAGCTGTATACACAAGGAATGGTTGGCAAGTATGTGGTGGAGTGTATCGTCAATGAGAAGTGAGCTAGAAGGAGGAGCCCTCAGTAAAGAGGTCAGGGCTGGAAGGGTAGGTTAGGAAATCTGGATTGAAGCCCCGAGCTTTAAGGAGCTCTGAGAGAATTTAAAAAGAGGACTAGCGAGGGACAGGATTAAACATGGCGGTGCTGCATTTAGAAATGCAGCGGGGTCAGAGGAGCAGAGGGGGTGTGTGGCCAGGCTGGCGGTTGGTGCTGAGAAGTAAAGCAGATTAAGGACTAAAGAACAGGGCCTTCATGGCCCTCAGAGTTTTTTAATTGGAATTACAGGATTAAAAATCAGATTTTAGTATAAAAGAACACAAGCGATGAAAAGCGATGAGAAAGTAGATCTCTGGCTGAGACCATTATTAAAGAATATTAGAATCCAGTGGAAGGGGAGAAACAGGATGACAGAAAAGCCACAAGAATTAGGCAAAAGTTGTGTTTTTGTTTATTATAGAGAAGACTTAAACTTTATTTAAAGAGAAATGGTTATTAAGACAGGAAAAATTGGAACCCATGGAAGAATGTTTACAGAGAATGAGGGTATTTAGCTCATTCTCAAGTCAGGTGACAATCAAAAATATAATGGGGACCAGATGGGAGTTTTCCAAAAATTGTCTTAGGAAGATATAACAAATTCTGGAATATCTTAAACTGTTGCTGACGATGTTACTAGGGCATCTTTGAAAACTAAAATGTAAACATAACTGCTCTTCTAAAAATTTTTCATTAACACTTAGTATTTTATGTATAAAAACCACTACTTTTTTCAAATAAATTTTGGGATTTTAAATTTCAGAAAAAATAATGATGAGAATATGAATCATTTTGAGCTGTTTTAAGAACTGTTATTAATTTGACATCTGTCCTTATTGGTATCAGGTTTATAAATTACATTTTGTAAATCTGTCCAAACACATATTATTCATGAACTGATGAGAAATAATGTATTTAATAAAGAAAAGTATCTCTAGATTTTTAAACATAATTAAAAAAATGTTTTTTTCAAAGTGTGAGGATGAAAAGGAAGAATTAAAGAAACTTACTGAGTTAAAACAATCTCTGGAGTATAACTTGGATCAAGAAATGAAGAAAAATGATGAATTAGAAAAAGAATTATCTGGGTAAGATTTTAATATTTCATATCATTTCATCTATTAATTCACTTAACTATAATTTTACTTTATTAAATCCTAAGTGCAAATTCATTCTGTATCTCCATTTTTATAAATAAATTATTCCATTTAAAAATTTATTTCAGGAACTCACAACACCATCCGAAACTTTTTTCCAGTGGACAAAATAATACACTTACTCTTTAATGATTTTTGAAAACAATAATGACAATGCCTTTTGCATGTAATGCTAACTGTACTCTTTGTGTCATCTACTTTGAGTTTTTCTTTCTGAAGATATTTTAACTGTTTTTTGGCAATCTTTCCTTATTTTGGTAATGTCCTTCCTTTCAGCATTCAAATCTTTTAATGTCTAAATACCTATGTGTGTCATTCTTAATTAATAACATCGAAAATTGTCTTGATTTAATTTCATGTTCTTTTTTTCTTTGAGACAGAGTCTTACTCTGTTGCCCAGGCTAGAGTGCCGTGGCATCAGCGTAGCTCACAACAACCTCAGCCTCCTGGGCTCAAGCGATCCTTCTGCCTCAGCCTTCCAAGTAGCTGGGACTACAGGCATGCGCCACCATGCCTGGCTAATTTTATATATATATATATATATATATATATATATATATATATATATATATATATATATATATATATATATATTTTTTTTTTTTTTGGTCCAGATCATTTCTTTCTATATTTTAGTAGAGATGGGGTCTCGCTCTTGCTCAGGCTGGTCTCAAACTCCTGACCTTGAGCGATCCACCCGCCTCGGCCTCCCAGAGTGCTAGGATTACAGGCATGAGCCACTGCGCCTGGCCTAATTACATGTTCTTTCTGCCTCTTTTTTAAAAATTATAAAGTATATCATGGAAATTTACTTATTTTCTGTGGGTATCTCCCATGTATACCTAAGAGTATACATGTTATTAAACTTTTGTTTGTTTTAAAATATTATGTATATATCTCTCATACATATAAAAATACACGTATGACTTAAAGAAGGAAAAATAGAAGGAACACTTGTGTTTCTACCACCCAGATTAAAAAAAACGGAACGTTTTCCAGTGTCTTTGAAGCCCCCACCATGGCTGCTTTTTTTTTTTTTATTTCAGAATGGTTACAGGGCTACAAATATTTTGGTTACGTGAATTGCTTTGGTACAGTTTGAGTCAAAGTTGTGTGTCCATCACTCAGCTATAGTATGTTTTGTACCCATTAGGAGAGAATTTACCCATCCCTTCCTCCCCTCTCTGCTTTTCTATTTATTTGCGCAGTACTTAAATTTGTTCTCTGACTCTAATCAATATTTTTCTCTAATTGTCTTTGTTTACATGGTTTTGCATCCCTTTCACTTTGTTAACACTGTGCTAGCAAAGATCTCTAGATCTCTTCTTAAAAGCCTTCAAGTTTTAGCACTTTATCTCCCTACTTATTTCCTTTTAAGTCTCTGCCTATATTCTTTTCCCCCTCAGCTCAGACTTCAAAGATGTTGTCTTTCCTGTCTCTTTTTCTACTTCAAATGATCTCCTTGATGTTTTTCATGTGTAATTTCTTTTCTTCTTACCGACTGTGGTCAGCGGATATCAAAATGGGTTTTTGGGTCTTTTTCAAATGTTCGTGTATACGTATGCTTTTCTTTAGCTTGTATACTGATCTCTGGGTTATAGCTGATATTTAATAATAGGTTAATGTTTGATATTAACATACTAAAATGGATATAAATAATTTATTTATAAAAACTGTATGGTTACAATATCAACTCTTTATCTGCTATATATGTCATAAAAATTTTCTTTGTTATTTACCTAGATTATAATGTTAGAATGTGTTCAAACAATTTTAGGTTGAAGCAAATGAGAGAGGATCATAATTTATAGATTTGTGTCTTTTATATGCCAGAACATAATATCTGTTTAAACAATTATTAAATATGTAATCTTAAAAAATTTGACTTACTCATTCTGTACATTCCTGCAGATTTAAGAACCTTTTAAAAATGACAAGAAAAAAGTTAAATGAATATGAAAATGGAGACCTTAGTGTCTGTGGAGACTTAAAAACCAGTCAATTTGAAATGGATGTCCAGATTAATAAGCTAAAACATAAGGTAATTTTTAATCAGTTTTGGAACCAAAAAAAGTCACTTAATTTTAGAAAACATAAATCAGTGCTTTGAGCAGTGAAATAAAGATTTTTCTTTTAATTTATGGACTTGATACTAATGAAAAGGATAGCTTTTTACTGTATCATTTTTCTATATAATGGTATACTGTTGATTCTCTTATGTCTCGAAGCCTGGCCAGTGATCTAATGGCAATACACCATCACCTGATCAAAATCTCTAGTACCAAATCGATTCTTTTGGTAAGAGCTTTATTGAGATTTAATTAACATATCATGCAGTTCACGCATTTAAAATATGCAATTCACACATTTAAAGTATACAATTGAGTGGCTTTTGGTACATTCACTGGATTATGCAGTCATAACCACAATCAATTTTAGAACATTTTCATCACCCTAAAAAGAAACTCCACATTCTTTGTCATCCACCAATTTTCCCTTCCTCGCTCAGCCCTAGGGAACCACCAGTCTACTTTATTTCTATAGATTTGCCAACTCTGGACATTCAGATTGATCGAATCACCATATCTGGTCTTTTGTGACTGGCTTCCTTCACTTAGCATAATGTTTTCAAGGTTCATCTGTGTTACAGCATGTATCAGTGCTTAATTTCTTCTTATTGCTAAGCAATATTCCTTTGTATGGATATACCAAACATTTTATCCACTCATCAGTTGATGGACCTTTGCGTTTTTTCCACTTTTTGGCTGTTGTTAATAATGCTGCTGTGAACTTTCATGTAGGTTTTTGTGTCTGCGTGTGTTTTCATTTCTCTTAGGTATATACTTATGAGTGGAATAGTTGGGTCATATGGTAACTCTATGTTTAACCTTTCGAGGAGCATCCAGTCTGTTTTCTAAAGCAACTACATCATTTTATATTCCCATCGGCATTGTATGAGGGTTCTGATTTCTCCACATCCTTGCCAATACTTATTCTCCATCTTTTCGATTGAAAAAAGATTCCATCCTAGTGGTATGAAGTGGTACCTCATTGTGGTTTTGATTTGCATTTTTGTAATGATTAATGACTTCAAGCATCTTTTCATGTGCTTATTAGCTGTTTGTGTATCTTCTTTGGAGAAATGTGTATTCAGACCCTTTGCTCACTTTTGTATCAGATTATTTTTTTGTTGTTGAGTTGCTTGAGTTCCTTATATATTCTGAATATTAGTCCCTTGTCATATGAATAGTTTGCATATATTTTCTGCCATTCTACAGGTTGTCTCTACTCTGTTGATTGTTTCCTTTGCTGTGCAGAGGTTTTTAGTTTAATATAGTCCCATTTGTCTATTTTTGGTTTTTTGCCTGTGCCTTTGAAGACTTAGCTATAAAATCTTTGCCTAGAACAATGTCCTGAAGCATTTCCCCTGTGTTTTCTTCTAGTAGTTTTATAGTTTTAGGTCTTATGTTTAAGTCTTTAATCCATTTTGAGTTTGATTTTTGTGTATGTTGGTAGATAGGGGTCTAGTTTCATTCTTCTGCACATGCATATCTAGTTTTCCCAGCACTGTTTATTGAAGAGAGGGTATCCTTTCCCCAGTGTATGTTCTTGGCACCTTTGTTGAAAATCAGTTGGCCATAAATACATGGATTCATTTCTGGGTTCTCTATTCTGTTTGGTATATGTTTTTATACTAATACCATGCTGTTTTGATTACTGTAGCTTTGTAGTATATGTTAAAGTTACGTAGTGTGATGCCTCCGGCTTTGGTCTTTTTGCTCAGGATAACTTTGGCTCTGCAGGGTCTTTTTGGTTCCATATGAATTTCATGGTTTTTTTTTTCTTCTTTGAAGAAAGTCATTGGTATTTTTGATAGGGATTGCATTGAATCTATAGATTGTTTTGAGTAGTATTTTAACAATATTAATTTTTTCAATCCATGAGCATGAAATACCTTTCCATTTTTTTTGTGTACTCTTCGGTTTCTTTCATCAGTGTTTTGTAGGTTTTTTATTTTTATTTTTTTTTTATTGTAGAGGTCTTTCAGTTTGATGTTAGGTGTGGGTTTGTCATATATAGTCTTTATTGTGTTGAGGAATGTTCCTTCTGTGCCTAATTTGTTGAGTTTTTACCAAGAAGGATGTTGAGTTATATCAAATGCTTTTTCGGCATCTGTTGAGATAATCGTGTGGTTTTTGTCCTTCATTCCATTAATATGATATATTACATTTATTGATTTGCATATATTGAACCATCCTTGATCCCTGAGATAAATCCTTAGGTTTCTGCATCTATGTGTATTGGGGATGTTGGCCTTTAGTTTTCTTTTTTTGACATGTCTTTGTCTGGTTTCGGTATCAGGGTAATGCTGTCGTAGTAGAACAAATTAGGAAGAATTACCTCCTCTTCAATTTTTTGGAATGGTTTGAGAAGAACTGGTGTTTGTTTCTTCTTTAAAAGTTTGGTAGAATTCAGCAGTAAAGCCATCTGGTCCTGAGCTTTTCCTTGTTGGGAAACCTTTTATTACTGATTCATTCTCACTAATTATTATTGGTCTGTTTATGTTTTCTATTTTTTTTTTTTTGTTCAATCTTAAGAGGTTATATATGTCTAGGAATTTATCTGTTTCCTCTAGGTTTTCCAATTTCTTGGTATATAGCTGTTCATCATAGTCTCTAATGATCCCTTATATTTTTGTGGTATCAGTTGTAATATCTCCTTTTTTGTTTTTGATTTTATTTATTTGGCCTTCTCTCTTTGTTTCTTGTTTAGTCTAGTGAGTGGCTTATCAGTTTTGTTTATCTTTTCAAAAACCAACTTTTCATTTAATTGATCTTTTGTATTTTTTTCAGTTTCTTTCTTTTTTTAATTCTGCTCTGATCTTCATTATTTGTTTCCTTCTACTAGTTTTGAGTTTGATTTATTCTTGCTTTTTGGTTCCTTTAAGTGCATTGCATTGTTAGGTTGTTTATTTGAAGGTTAGGTTTGTTAGTTTTTCTTTTATTATTATTTGAAGTCTGCCTATTTTTTTATGTAGGTGTTTGTTGCTATAAATTTGCCTCTTAGCACTGCTTTTTCTGTATCCCATAGATTTTAGTATGTTGTTTATCTATTTTCATTTGTTTCAAGAAATTTTTTGATTTTTCTTCTTAATTTCTTCACTGACCCATTGGTCATTCAGGAACATGTTGTCTAATTTCCATGCATTCATACGGTTTCCAAAGTTCTTCTTGTTATTGATTTCTAGTTTTATTCCATTGTGGTCTGAGAAGATACTTGATATGATTTTTGTTTTTAAAAACTTTTTGAGGCTTGTTTTGTATCCTAATGTATGATCTGCTCTGGAGAATCTTCTGTGTGCTGATGGAAGAATATGTGTTCTGTACCTGTTTGAAGAAATGTTCTGTAAGTGTCTGTTAGACCCATTTGGTCTATAGTGCAGATTAAGTTTTGATGTTTCTTTGTTGGTTTTCTGTCTAGATGATTTGTCCAACACTGAAAGTGGGGTGCCCAAGTCCCAACTATTACTGTGTTAGGGTCTATCTCTATAGCTCTAATAATATTTGTTTTATATATTTTGGTGCTCAGTTGTTGGGTGCATGTACATTTACAATTGTTATATCCTCTTGCTGAATTGATCCCATTTACATTCAAGGTTGTTATTGATAGATAAGGACTTACTCCTGTCATTTTAATTGTTTTTTGTATCCTGTGTTCCTTCCTTTTACTGTTTACCTTTATAATTTCGTGGCTTTCTGTAGTCAAAATGTATGATTCCTTTTTCTTTCTCATTTATGTATCTGTTCTATCTGTGAGTTTTGTATTTTTGTGTATTTTCATGATGGTAGAGACCATCCTTTTGCTTTCAGATTTAGGACTCACTTAAGCCTTTTTTGTATGGTCAGTCTAGTGGTAATAAATTTTTGCTTATCTAGGAAAGATTTTATTTCTTCTTCATTTTTGAAGGATAGCTTTGCTGGGTATAGTATTCTTGATTAGTAGTCTTTTTCTTTCAACACTTTGAATATGAATATATCATTCCATTCTCACTTGGTCTGTAAGGTTTCTGGTGAGAAATCTGCACTTAGAGTGATGGAGATTCCCTTATGTGTGACTTGACTTTTTACTCAAGTTTTTTAAAGAAATCTCTCTTTGTCTTTGAATTTTGATGGTTTGAGTATACTTTGCTATGGAGAAGACCTTTTTGGATTGAATCTATTTGGGGATCTTTGACCTTCTTGTATCTGGATGTTCGTATCTCTCAAAAGACTTGGAAATTTTTCAGCTATTATTTCCTTAAATAGGTTTACTATGCCTTTTCCCATCTCTCTCAGGAACCTCCCAGAATTCAATTATTTGTTTGCTTGATAGTATCCCATAGGTCACATAGGCTTTCTTCATTCTTTTTTAATATTTTTTATTTTTGTTTGACTAGGTTATTTCAAGAGACCTGCCTTCAAGTTCTGAAATTCTTTCTTCTGCTTGATCCAGTCTTGTTGAAGTTCTTGATTGCATTTTTTTATTTCATTCATTGAGTTTTCAGTTCCAAGATTTCTGTTTGGTTCGTTTTTATGCTTTGTATCTGATCATTGAATTTCTTACTAAGATCTTGAATTGTTTTCCTGGTTTCTTTGTAATATTTTCCTGTGTTCTTTTGTATCTTGCTATGTTTCCTTAAAATCATTATTTTGAATTCCTTTGCAAGCATTTCATAGGTTTCCTTTGGGATGTTATTGCAGAATTAATTTGTTGCTTTAGAGATGTCATGTTTCTTTGCTTTTTCCTCTGTTTTGTGACCTTTTGTTGATATCTGCACATCTGGTGTAAGTCACTTCTTCCAATTTTAGGGATTTGCTTTTACAGGGAAAGACTTTTTCCTATAGAAATATCTATATTGTTGGTTGGGTAAGGTGCTTTGGCTTTGATTCTGGGTGGATGCAGTAGTATAGTCTCCATATGATTTTTTCACGTGTAATCAATATCAGCAGTGTCTGTGTGTTTCTCAGCGGCTTTGGGTGTGGTTGTTAGTGGAGGCTGTGCCACGGCTTTGATGGCAATGGGGAAGCCACACAGGCCAGTCTTCAGGAACTTGGGTGATTCATGCAGGTGCTAGTGATGGTGGCAGCTGGCTTGGCCTGTAGGTCCTTGGGTCCCTGGGTAGTAT
This sequence comes from Indri indri, assembly GCA_004363605.1. Taxonomy (NCBI): domain Eukaryota; kingdom Metazoa; phylum Chordata; class Mammalia; order Primates; family Indriidae; genus Indri; species Indri indri. The sequence goes on along the minus strand of RJWJ010001251.1, from coordinate 67,852 downwards.
ATGTGGGCATTGGCATCGTTGGTGTGGTGCCTGGACAGGCTGATCCTTGGTCCTCCATATTGTGTGCGCTGGCACCGGTTGTGGCAGCAGTGGGCTAGTCCTGCAGCCCCTGGATGGCATTTGTGGACAGGTGGTAACAGTAGCAGTAGTGGGCCAGCCCTTCGGCTCCCGGGTAGCATGTGTAGCATGTTGGTGGCGTACTGGCTGAGCCAGTCCCTGGGCCCCTGTGTGGTATGCTTAGTCCCAGTGTGGTGGGCTGGGCTTGCCTATCTTGAGGCCCTCTGTGGGCATATGTGGAGCCCTCAGCAGTGGTCAGTGGTGCAGGCCTGTCTTCAGGCCCCCACATGGTGCACATGGGTGCCTGCAGGCAGTGGGACTCTCCTCAGGCCCTCGGATGGTGCATATGGGCAGTAGCCGCAGCACGTAGGGTGGGCTGATCCTCAGGCCTCCGTACCATGGATGCTGGTGGCAGTGGTGGCAGATAGGGTGGGGCTGTTCTCAGACCCCGGAAGGTGCTTGGGCCTGAATGCAGTGGCCTGATATTCAGAGCACTGTGGGGGCACTGGTGGTGGCAATGACAGGTGGCATGGGCCTGTCTTCTGGCCCCTGCATGGTGCACCTGGGCACCAACAGTGGCAGATTGGGTGGGGCAATCCTCAGGCCCTCTGAAGGTGTGCACAGGTATGCAGTAGCCACTCTGTTGGAGAGGGTGGGTTTGATGTCAGTGGCAGTGGCCTTGGTCAGGTGACTCCCAGGCTCTGGGGATCATGTGCTTAGGCTCCTTTGTCCTCGGAGCAGCCTCCCTGGTGGGCTGGACCACCTATTCCCAGGGATGTAGTGTGCTGTGTGGGATAGAGTGCTAGGGATCCAGCCGCACCACTGGGTCCAGCTGACATCACAGTGCTGCACCCTCTAGGTAGACGGTGGGGGTGGGGGCTGGGCTCTTCTAATGGCACCATGACACAGTTCCCTCCCTGGACCAGTGCAGTTACATGGGCTCCAGGCAGCTCCCTGTACTAGGCGCAGGGTATATAAGGGGTGGGCTAGGATTGCAGGTGTCTGTGGTGGGAATGTGGACCACTTGGGAACTCTTGCCTGCCTTTTCCTCAGGAAAGGCAGGACAGGAGAATGTGTCCTGACTGTAAGCTGTCCCTGGCTGAGCCAGCTGCTTTGCTTCCCTTTCCTTCTGTGCCACAGAGCGTCCTTGTCACTTCCCTACTGAATTCGAGTGATCTCTCTTAGATGCTTTATTCAGGGTGTAGTTATCTACTCAACTGTTTTGGTCTTTCTTTGTGGAGGAGGCGAGTGATGGGTGCCGCCAGTCAACCATCTTGATGATATTTCTATCTATGTGATGAATTATAAAGAATGTACAGATATATTTTAGCCAGCACAATATACACTTAGGCTACACTTTTTAAATATTCCTCCCACTTGAAAAATATACTCATTCCCACCCAATACCTCAGTTGTTGTGGCATCAGACTCAGGCTTGAAATGTGGGATCTTGCCATCTTTATCAGATCTGGATGGAGATGACGTCCCTGGGTTGTGGTTTCTAGAGTATAGGCCCTTGAATACAATTCCTTTTAATATGAAGACTCAAGAACTAAAGGACCAAGTTGCCTACCACACACACACCCTACATTCTCCTGAACTGCTGAAGACTCTCACATTGAACAGAGGGAAAATGGAGGCGCACAGGAGGCACTAACCCTTAGCAGTTCTGAAATACAGCCTGCTGCCACTTCTTGGATTATGACTTAATCCTAAACGTGGGAATGACTCTCCGTGGCTCTTGGCTATACCCTCTGGGCTCTTTGTTCTATCTGTTTATAAGCAATGACCTATGTTTGCAGCTAAGTAGTTTTCTCAACCTGCTTCCTCCCTGTGGAACTTCTAAGGTCCAAAGGCCTCTTTTCATATTTACTGTTTTAGTCCAAGCTAGCAAGCAGTGTTATTACTACTACAATTCTCTTAAAAGCTTTGAGTCCCCTATGAATTTTACTGGGGTTTATACCATTAGAAAAGCCCCTTTCAGAAATCTTTTTGAGATAAGCTCTTCACTTTGGGCTTCCTGTGAAGCTGTACTAGGACAGTGCCATTAAGATTCTTGTGTCAGGGCCAGGTGTGGTGGCTCATACCTGTAATCCCAGCACTTTGGGAGGCTCAGGCAGGAGGCTTGCTTGAGGCCAGGAGTTTGAGACCAGCCTGGGAAACATAGTGAGACACCGCCTCTACAAAAAATAAGAAAAATTAGCCAGGGCATGGTGGCACATGGTCGTAGTCCCAGCTACTTGGGATGCTGAGGCAAGAAGATCTCTTGAGCCTAGGAGGCCACAGTGAGCTATGATCATGCCACTGCTCTCCAGCCTGGGTGACTGGGTGAGACTCTGTCTTAAAAAAAATTTAAAAAAATAAAAATTAATGATAAATTTACACAATGGAATAGTGAAATCTCATGTAGCTATTAAAAAGTATGAGATACTCTAGCACATCAGTTTACATATAAATTATAAGCAACAAACAGGGTATACTAACAACAAAGAATAATCAGCCTGGGCAACATAGCAAGACCCTGTCTCTACCAAAAAAAATTAAATTAAAAAAAAGATTCTTATGCCCTTAAAATCCTTAAGGGAATTTAAGGCGCCATGGTAAATCTTTCCGAGGTCTTAACAGAGACGTTTACAGTCATGGTCTTGGCTTCATCTCTAGAGCATGTTTTCCTGGCAGCCATGATTTTCTCCCAGAGGCCATTGATTTTAGTAATACAGATGCTTCTCCACTTACAGTAGGGTTACGTCCTGATAAACCGTCCTAGGTGAAAATGTTGGAAGTGTGTTTCAACTTACAATATTTTCAATTTATGATGGGCTTGTCCAGACTTAACACCATTGTAAGTCAAGGAGGGCACTCAACATTTGTGGCTTTTGTGCCATTGTAAAGTTGAAAAATTGTTATGTCGGGGACCACCTGCATTTGGCAGTTTGACACGAGGAAGCTACAAACAGGAAACAGATGTCCAAACCCAGGAAGTCCTGCTTCCTTTATATTTAATAGTCTTTCTTGAGCTTACCTTTCACATTGACTTTGTTTTCAGCTGCTATGTAGCAACAGTGCCCTTTCCTCCAGTGTCATTTTCATTTTTGTGAAATTTCAGTATCATTTTCTGGCCTTGAGACTCTTCCTGTTGGCATCTTCAAGGGCCATCAGGCTTCTAGTAACAGTCTCCTTGAAGCCCTTTTGATTTTCATTCTGTCTTTTTTTTATTATTATTATTAAACAAGAGTCTTGCTCTGTTGCCCTGGGAAGAGTGCAATGGTGTCATAATAGCTCACTGCAACCTCAAACTCCTGGGCTCAAGGGATCCTCCTGCCTCAGCCTCCCAAGTAGCTGGGACTACAGGGACGTGCCACAACACCCAGCTAATTTTTCCATTTTTAGTAGACATGGGATCTCACTCGTGCTCAGGCTGGTCTCGAACTCCTGAGCTCAAGCAATCCTCCTGCCTTGGCCTCCCAGAGTGCTAGGATTACAGGTGTGAGCCACCACACCCACCCTTGATTTTCATTCTTACTCTTCTCTAGTTCCTTTCAGCTTCCATCAACCTCCTGGAACAAGGGCATCCTACATGTTTTAGATTTTTTTTTTTTTAATGGTAGCACCCCATATTAATGTTAGTATCTGTACCAGTTATCCATTGCTCTATAAAGTTCAGTGTCTCACAGCAACATTTATTTTGTTTACAATCTGCAGTTTTAGGCAAGTCTCAGTGCGTCCAGCTCATTTTTCTCTGCTGGCATCAGCTGGGGTGACTTGAAGCTGGAGACTAGAATCACATGTTTGCAGTTGAAGCTGGCTTTTGGCTGGAACTCTAGCTGGGGCAGTCAGCTGGAACACCTGCATGAGGATTCACCATGTGGCTTGGGCATCCTCCCACTGTGGTGGCTAGGTTCTAAGGGCAAGCTTCCCTAGAGAGAGAGTCAGGTGGAAGCTGTATCATTTTCTAACAGTAGCTAACCTAGCTTTAGAAGTCACACAGCAGTTCCACTATATTATATTCAGTAGAAACCAGTTATAAGGTGAGCTCATATTCAGGAGAGGAAATTTCATGGAGAAATGTCAAACAATTTGTAGACCTGTTTTAAAACCACTACCACACTCACTTTTTAAAAAATCAAATAATCATTACATCTAAAAGAAAATAGTACGTCCCAACTCGGTACCATTGAAATTCCAACAAGTTTTTGTTGTTGTTTAGTGTGCTTCCTTATTTTGTGTAAAATAGCAAAGGACTATAAGATGGTGCTATTGAATGAAGGCATTTTAGTTTTTTTTTAAAAGAAGTATAGATCATCTCACTAAACTTTTATACTGGGAGACGTGATTGCTCCATAACCTTGAGAATCGTTATACCTTGGGATGCAATTCAAATTAGCATAAAACATTTGCAATTCAGGAAAAGGCTTATGGCTTTAGAATCCATATTTACAGGCTTCATTAATTAGAGTCTTATTCAGAGTCTTATTCTGGAAGCCATGTGTTGACTCAGGCCTAAATAACTGAATAGGATGTCCCTAAAACTTCTTTAGAAATTATGGGGAGTCACGCTGGGGGTTAAAGGGGTAAGAGATGTTTTACTAAGAGGTGACTTAGAGACATTTTAAGGAGGAAAGACGTGAAATAATAGCAAAATAAAAGTCTAAGATCAAGTGCAAATGTTGGTGGCAAAGATGATGAAAGTTAAGAATATATTTTTGTGACTCCTGGTGGCTTTAACCTGGTTCTTATTTATTGAGTAATTTAAGGGTCCATATTTAAAGAATCTATTATTGATAACATTTTATTGCAACTGAATATATTTCTAAATTTGTTATTGGTTTTGTGTTAGACTGTTCTCAGCCTACTTCCTTCATTACCAAACTGTATTTTATTCACACAGATTGATGATCTTACAGCAGAACTGGAAACTGCATCTTCAAAATGTCTACATCTGGATACAAAGAATCAAACTCTTCGACAGGAGTTATCATCTATGAAAACAATACAGAAGAAATGTGAAAAACTACAGAAGAAGAAGAATAACTTGGAACAAGAAGTAGTGAACCTCAAAAGTCACATAGAAATGAATATGGTAGAACTCGGTCAAGTAGAACAGTATAAACGGGAGATTGAAGAAAGAGCAAGACAGGATATAGTAGAAAAATTAAAAGAAGTCAATCTATTTTTACAGGTTAGTTTTTTTATTTATCTGTAATGTGCTTTCATTCATTTCACTGTAAATTATATTTTGGATATGCACATGGTATGTGTTTCCTCTACTTATAGCAATTTGTTTTGTAGATTTTTAGAAGGTGGCATCTCTTTCTCCCTTTAAATATTTCAGTTTCCATCATTATTACAACTAAATTGATCTTTCAGAATGATTATCATTAGAGAATCATTTGATTAAGACCAGTCAGCATAAAACAAGACTATTAGGAAAAGAAAAAATTGTGATTTAGGAATGATAGTGTACCCTTGAATGTTCTTAAGTTATATTGTTCAGTTTATAAAATTTTAAATTGATTCTATTAAGTGTTTGAATTATCAGATTACCTGAGTACTAACATTAAGAATCACTGGAATTTTTTTATAATTCAGATTTAATTCTGAGTTAAATTATCAATTTACTTGATATCGATGATAAATATTTTAAACTTCCACTTTTTTCACCTATTTAAAATTGTTCTCTGAATCACTGTCTCAAAACTAAAGGAAACAAATAATGCAAATTCAGGTTATGGTTACTTTAAAAATGTATCCTTTTAATTTGTTTCAGACACAAGCAGCATCTCAAGAAAACTTAGAGCAGTTAAGAGAGAATCATATTGCTTCAATAAGAAGTCAGATGGAACTCAGAATTAAAGATTTAGAATCTGAACTCTCCAAAATGAAAGCTTCTCAAGAAGACTTTAATAAAATGGAGTTGGAAAAATACAAGCAACTCTATCTAGAAGAACTAAAATTTAGAAAATCATTGGCAACCAAACTAAACAAGTAAGTCAAAACATAGAATCATAGAAAATAAATTAAGCTCATTAATTTGCCTTGAAAGCCTCATTTTTAGTGAGACAGATTCACGAGACTGGTGGGAAGTGAAACCTAACTAGATAATATAATTTTGGAAAATGATGCTAGTAAATGAACTTACCTTTAAAATGTTAGTCTAGAACAGTTTTTCATCTCTCGCTGTTTTTTTCATTTTATATGGCTTTTTCCCCCCTTAACCAGCCTCATGTAGTTAGCCTGATCTGTTAATATTTAAACTGTGGATTTTTGAAGCTTTATAGTTTAAACAGTGATGTTGTTACAGCATTCCCCTAAATGGAAATATTAATGAGTTTAACTATTTCTTGGAAGATTACAACTTAGACCCAATCAAGTACCGCTGGTACTCTTAGCACGTTCTGGCACTTGGTAAATAACTTTCCTTGATTGTGATCTTTGGTATTGCCACTAGAGGGCGCCTTGAGACAAACTATCCTTTATAGTGTTTCCACTCCACATAAAGGCACACTTGTAAAATAGGGAATGATTAACGTAGGGATGAAGGGAAGGACAATTCACAAAGTTGTTAAATATGATACCTTGGACAGGCTGAGGGGCTGTATGGAAAATAGAAATGGCAGTATGAGTAGCAGTGTTAGGAGCTAATTACCTTTGGAGTTGGTTTTTAGCTCTTTTTTTTAATCACCATCTCAGCTATCTCATTCTCCCCTAGAAGTTATTGCTCTGAATTAATCCTCAGTACCAAATGCCCCATTTTTCCCAGATAATGGGTGAAATGTACAAGGGTGATGAAAATGTCTTCGAGGGATGGTTTTTAAAAAAAATCCCTGAACTGGTTTATTAAATAAAAGTATTTTTAGTTTTTTTTATTTTTAATTTTTTTTATTATATATACTTAAGGAGTACAACATGATGTTTTGATATATTTATATGTAGTGAAATAGTTGTTATAGTCAAGTAAATTAACATATTAATCATTGCATATAGTTAATCCTAAGTATTTCTAATGGCATCCTTAAGAATCTTAGAAGAAGAGCCTTTCCAGAAGGCAGTAAGGGTTACCTGTTAATTCATACATCATTGATAGCCATTTCTCTTCTCTTCCCACTTTGTTTGAATTACTTCATTTGTTAGAAATCCCCCTAGAAATATAGGAACTTCTTTAGAACAGTTTTTAAATTATAATTGCATGCAGTAGGTTTGCTCTGACACATTTTCAGTATTTAAAAAAAATGACTTAATGGAAAATTTTGTTTACTCTTATGGAAACTTTTTTAAAAATGCAAGTCATTTAGGAATCATTTACAGAAAAATGAAATACTAAGCATTTGTCTTTTGCAATCTTCATAGAACTAATGAGAAGCTAGCAGAGGTCAGTGCCAAACTGCTTGTGGAGAAACAGCAGACCAGATCTTTATTCACCACTCTTGCCACGAGGCCAGTCCTAGAGTCATCTTGTGTTGGAAATCTTAATAATGGTTTAGTTCTCAACAGAAAACTTATTCCAAGAGAAAACTTAGTGATCCCTACCTCAAGCCCACGGACTTCAAATAACAGCATGGAGAACTATTTGACCAAGGTTAGTTATGTTACCTTTCTTCCTTTGAGTTTCATGTTTCTAATATAATTTTTGTTTTTAATTTGGTGAAATACTGAGTTGTTTAGTTGACTTATGCATGTTAAGTAAAGGTTGTAATTATCTGTCAATAAGGAAAGGAAACAGAAGTTTTACAGTTTTCTGTAAGTCCCGGCAGCTGTCATTTTCAAGAGATATCCGTTTGTTAACTTTATTCAATAAATGTAACAAAATGGACACATTTTAAATTTCTTTGAAAGCTGCATTTAAGTTATTGGAAATCAAATATTATCGTCTAATAACTAAAGAGATACTTTGACTTAATTTTTAATTGATTTTGGTTTGGCTGTGGTTCATAACACTTTTAAAATTTTCCTGCACCATCTCAAGTTTTCCACCCCTAATTGTAAGTCAATGATTGGCATCCAAACACTTAAGGAGATCATCAAAGCACCATCCCCAGCTTTTAAAATTTTAAATTAAGTAATAAACACATATGAATGTTTATTATTTAAAGAAATCCAAAATAAATTTTTTTTTTTTTTTTTTTTGTGACAGGGTCTCCTCTGTCGTCCAGGCTAGAGTGCAGTGGTGTCATCACAGCTCACTGCAACCTCCAACTCCTGGGCCCAAGCAATCCTCCTGAGTAGCTGGGACCACAGGTGCACACCACCATGCCCGGCTAACTTTTCTTTTTTTTTTTTCTTTTTTTTTTTTTTTTTAGAGATGAGGTCCTCTTCTTGCTCATGCTTGTCTTGAACTGGCCTCAAGCTATCCTCCTGCCTTGGTCTCCCAAAATGCTAGGATTATAGGTGTGAGCTTCCATGCCCAGCCTTAAATACTTTTTATGAATTAAATAAACCTGTAACACTAAAGAAGTTAATGTTTCTTTTTAAGTTAAAAGTTTCGTCGTTTTCTTACATAGGAGTACATTCTTAATTGCTATTGTAATTGCACCATTTTTATCTCAATTTTTATAAACCGTGTCTATTGCTGGGCAATTGTACAGCAGTTTTTAAATAGTTAAATCAAGCAGATATTTAAATTTTTAAAATGAAGTTCATTTATGTCCCTCTATCTTGTCATCACTTGAATGATTTATGACTAAGATGGCAATGATATCAAGCGTGATTAAATAGCAACTAGTATCAAATAGAATCAATTATATTCTTCTTACCCAGAATTCCATGTAAAGCCACACACGGTCCCTGTCTCCCCTGGAGGTGTAACAGGCACCTCCAATCCAACCATGTGATTTCACTCATAGTAAGAATCCATTTCTGGGGATCTCAAAATGAATCCAGCAGTGACAGCCTGTATCGATTGTAGAGTTGGTAAGGAAAAAAATAATTCAACTCTTCTTGACCCAGTTTAAGATATTTGTCTAGCATTTGACAGTTTTTTGACTGGGGGAAAGTTTTAAAAGCTGGGCATAGTGGCGTGTGCCTGTAGTTTCAGCTACTAGGGAGGCTGAGGCAGGAGGGTCACTTGAGCCCAACAGTTTGAGGTGGGATCACGCCTGTGAGAGGTAGATAACTATAATTAGATGTTTCAAATAATTGGTACTAATTTCTGAAAAGAAACCTAGTTAGAATTAAAGAGCGATATATTGTTTTCCTTGCTTCTAATTCTAAAAAGTCATGAATCAAAGAAACTAAACTTGAAAACTGGTTCTAATCTATATTTATCCTTTTTTTCAAGTAAACTTTTTGAAGTATTTGTGTCTGTATGAGTAAAGAAATGTTAATCATACAGATAGCATAATATTTTTACTTTTCTGCCAGTAGAATTTTCACATGACATTATGACAATAGCATTTTCTGCATGTATATATTTAAGATTAACAGCAATAGTACATGCTGAAAAGTTAACAGCAGTAGTACATGCTTTAACATCTTCATTTTATAAAAGTGGAGAATTAAAAGTTAATTTTAAGAAAAAAATCCATTAAAGTGAAAAAACCTATTAAACTTTTATGAAGGGCAGAGTTTTGCTAAGTAATGACGATCATTGGAAAACACGACTTGAATTGTTTAACATTTGTACTAATAAGAGAAAATATCACCCTTCTGAAATGAGGTATATTCAATAGATCAATATTAATTGTACTTTTTATCAGATTAATATAAACAGCATTATAACATATGTATTCTCTTATCTAAACTCAAAATAAGTAAGAATTTTATTTTATTTATGTGATTATTTTTCTATTTAAGCAATCTTCAAGTTCTAGTCTCTAAAAGTATTAAAGGTCACAATTTGGAAGTGATATATCATTCCCTGATAATGTCTTTTGTTTAACTTAACCATTATAAATAATATTTGATGTATTTCAGATGCAGCAGGAGTTGGAAAAAAACATAACTAGAGAACTAGAAGAAGGTATGTTGTCAAAATATGTGATTTAAATTTAGATTAATTGATTTCTCAAATAAACTGTGAGTAGCAAATGGCATCCCTTTTTTCCATTGTTTGGTAAATAGATACTATGTTAAATATTTTTTCTTACATCTTATGAAGAATGTGAAAACATAAACATTCATCATGAAGAGTGTACTTATGCCTCATTAATTCATCATGTTTCACAGTTTTAAAAAAATCTCAAGAAGCCTATGCATCTCTTTATTTCTGGCTCTACACTTTCTTCACTTGTGCCATCCCTATGGAGCCAGCACACCGACACTATTCTCAGAAAACGAAGGCATCATCAACTTCTCAGGTTTATGGTAGTGATTTAAGGCCAGAAGACCTCAGACTTATCTAGTAATATTTAGTGGAGCAATTACAGTTGATAAACAGTCACTTGACAAATCTGCAGTCATTTACTTTGTCTTTGGTTTACTTTTGCCCTCAGGAAAAGTTCCAGATTCCTTAGCATGGAATAAAAACACCCATGTCAATTGGTTCTTGTCCAGTTACTCAGCCTTATCTCCTGCCACTGACTGTACTCTGCCCCTTTGCTCTAGTCTGGCCAAACTAGACCACTTAGAATTCCCCAGTGTCTGTCCTTCCTCACCTCCAGCTCTTTGCACTTGCTTCTTCCCTCCACCTGCCACACTGTTGGCCTATAAGGAGACATAAAAGATTTAAGGAGTTTTGGAGGGCTTTGCCTTGAAGGAATATGTGAACATGTTAGTTCACAGATCAAAAGCTGCCTCGCCTCAGGAGGGCATCTCACCAGTCAGGGGCATTTTGCAAGGCAACGCCCATCTCTCAGACCTGGAGGCTTGCCTGATGCCTCCGTATGACAGGGCTTGGTGTGTGGTCACAGGTTGAGAGCTGATCAAAGAATGCCCGTCCAACAGACACCTGCAGCTAGAGACAATTGGCCTAAGGGACAGTTCCTGCCTCACTCCTGACTACTTGTCTCAATCAACAAGAAACTGCATAAAGAAATATACAGCCACTATATTACTGTTTAGCCTTTCTGCCAAGTGATAATTTTATCTTAGGACTTAGAAGTTTATCTTAGAAAGATTTTGTAACCATTTGCTCATGTAGATAGAGTTAATTTAGGGATCTCTGGAAGCTTTTGGGGAGACTTTAAACCTAAACAAACTACCTGTTATTATGTAAATCTGTTACCACTGGCAACAATTTCTACACCAATAAATACTGATGCCGAACTTCACTCAGGGCCTCACAGCTCACGGGAATGTTGGAGGACCCCCCGAGTCCCCCATCTTTTAAGACTATACTTTCATCTCTGTGTCTTCTTTTATTTCTATATTGTCTATTTTCTATTTCTATTATTTCCATATCCCTTGCGACCCCTGCCAAAGGGACCCGATTTTGCAGGGAGCGTAGCTAACTCCCTGCACCACACTTGTTCCTTTTCCTCCAGGTATTAACCTACATATTGCCTCCACCAAAAAGCCTACAATATTGACACAAAACTGGAATAGATGGCCCTTCTGTGTGTTCCAGTAGTGCCCTGTTTTATACCTGTCATGGTGTCTTAACCACAATGATATTTTACTCAGTATACAACTACGGGCACATTATATTTAACAGTAATTTTGCATTGTAGTTGTGCACACATATTTTTCATTCTTACTAACACTGATAAAGTTCTCAACTCTTTTTTGTTGACTTCTACTTCGTTATTTATGAAATATCTTAGATAAAAAATATAATTCTTTGTTTTTTCTTTTAGCTGCTGCCGAGTTGGAAACTGAATCCTGTATAGCTTCCCCTGTAGGATCTACTGATGAATCAAATCTAAATCAAGATCTAGTTTGGAAAGCATCACGAGAATATGTACAGATTTTAAAGAAAAATTATATGATCTGAAAGATAAAATTTTATTACTGGTCTGTTTACATGACATTTTAATTCTTTTTCATTTAATATATAATACATGGAAATCTTTATTAAAGGAAAATATTTTTGTATCATATATGTCGATGAAAATTTATATGGTTTTTAGAATAATGTTTCTTGGCCTCTTTAGCTAACTTTTAAGTGGATCTTTCAAATGAAAACCAATATTAGGTAGTTTTATATACTCAAACTGCCCAAATGTCAGCTGTTTAAATAGCCAAACAACCAAGTTGTCATTAATACTCTAGTGGCATTAATTGATGGCTTATTCGTATTTTTTAAACTTTATCATTCTATATAGTGATCTTTACACAGATATTATTTTGGTGTACTGGTACTGTAGTCATTGTAAATGTTTAAATGTATTACAATTGTTAAAGTGCCATCAAACTTACATAATTTTAATTTTAAGCACTGATTTATATAAGATCTTTCCTCATGGAAAAATAAGGCTTGCCTAAGGCTTTTCACCTTTTCTTTCTTTTTGTTTGTTTGGTTTTTATTTATTTATTTTTGATTTTTTTTTTTTTTTTTTTTTTTTTTTTGAGACAGAGTCTGGCTCTGTTGCCGTGGCTAGAGTGAGTGCCATGGCGTTAGCCTAGCTCACAGTAACCTCAAACTCCTGGGCTCAAGCGATCCTACTGCCTCAGCCTCCCGAGTAGCTGGGACTACAGGCATGTGCCACCATGCCCGGCTAACTTTTTCTATATATTTTTAGTTGTCCAGATAATTTCTTTCTATTTTTTTTTTTTAGTAGAGACGGGGTCTCGCTCTTGCTCAGGCTGGTCTCAAACTCCTGAGCTCAAACAATCTGCCCGCCTCGGTCTCCCAGAGTGCTAGGATTACAGGCGTGAGCCACCACGCCCGGCCAGAAAGAGTCTTAAAATTAGAGAAAAGTTCCAAGTTTTAGTACAAAGAACTTTTCTCCACAAACCATTTGAGAGTGAATTGCTGGCATTATACCATCACTCCTGATTTCTTTGGTGGGTATTTCTACAAGTCAGAAAATTCTATGTAACTATAATATAACCTTTATGATCAGAAAGTTAACATTTATACAGTCTATCATTTAATTCTCATATTCTTGTTAAGCTTTATTCTTATAATTTCTTTTATAGCAAAAGGAAAGACTAAGTCAAGAATAATCGTTAGGTGAGGCAAAACATGAACGTAAGTAATAGTTGTATAAACAAAATGTAGTTATTATGAACAATATTTTTAAACAATCAGTAGCAGTGATCTTTAACCACTTACCTTAGAAAATAAGGAAAATTTTTTCAAAATCATTCAGGAGTTTACCAGAAATACAGAGAGTTGCCACATTATTTTGTTGTTAAATGGGAGTATCTGTTATCAAGTGGCCAAAAATCTGGCCCTCGCTAGGGCATGTCAAGTTGCTGAAAGTTAAAAGGGTAAACATATACACTGATAGGCAATGTATATTTGGATTATTCATGACATTATAATACTACGGAAACAAAAAACTTTCTTACCCTCCTCATGTGCCCCTATGCAAATGGTTACTAAGTATATGAATTATTGGATGCTTTCACGTGATCTAAAGAAATTGCTGTCTGAAAGGTAGAAGCCTAAAGCACAACGTAGACTATAAAATGTAGAAAAAATACTCTAGAGATCATTATGCTATATAGGCTCCTCTGACCAAAGTCCTTATGCAGAGATTTCTTAAGAACAGAAAAATTCATGAAGATGTTAAAGAATTCCATCATAAATGCACAAAAAAATGCCTGCAATTCTGAACAGCCACACTGGAAACAATCGGATTATAATATCCATGAGGATATAATCTGGCAAAGCCAGAGTGGCCACTGATAATGTCAGATAACTGCAAATCCAGACTTGTCAAGATTCTCCATTAGACAACCCATCATGGTAGGGACAAATTGTGTCTATAATAGAAAACAAATATTGATGAAGACATTTTTCTAGGAGAGCAGAGGATATGGACAGCTCATGTTATTCCTGTAACCAACATAAACATGGAAAAATAGGGCATGAGGAGCATGGACTAGAACCACATCCTAAGAGGTCAACCAAACATCTCCAAATGGATTTCCTACAGTTTTCTCCCTTCATGGATTTTGAACATCTGTTAGTATACACATTTGTGGGCGTGAGGAAAATACGCAGAAGCATTCTTCTGTCAAAAAGCTACAGAACTCACCCTAGCTAAAAAGCTATCAGATTTTATGTTCCCTACCTGAGAATTCCAACTTATCTATCCAGTGATAGGGACACATTTTACAGAGCCAGTTATTTGTGAATTATGCCAGGCTTTGCTTCTTACTTTGGAACTTCACTGTCCTTATCATTAAGTCATTGGAAAAGTAAAAGGAACAAATAGAATATTCAAGATAAAATCACCTAAACTATCAGCCACCTTTAGGCTAGTCTTCCCTAAGAAAGTCGTGAATTGTTTCTCTATGAACTGGTCAAAGGCCTTCCCACGGGACTGGTAATATCTCTATCCATACTTGATTTTAATCCTTCACAAGCTGATATAGATAAATATTGTAAGAGACTTTCATCAACAGTTACAGATTTCCTTTCCTAGCCAATTATCTAATCAACTCTATATGGCTTAGAAAGAGTGACTTGATGTTTGGCAAAAGATATCTGAGAAATACTGTCTTTGAACCTTTTGTAAAAGTTTCTTTTCAGATACTCTTGGCTTCCAGTACAGAAATCAAATCACAAAGAATATCCTTGAAAACATATTTCCCAAGTAAAACAGCATCATTACCCATGCTCAAATGACAAGGTTTGGAGAGTGGCATCCATTATCAATCTTAAACCTAGTTCTGCAGAGAACCTCCAGAAGCACATGGTCCTTGGAAGTCAACTACTGACGGGAAAATCCTTGGAAGTAGACAGTTTCCACCAAAGACCATCAGAACAAGATTCTCCTAGATGTGTTAACCATTGATTGTCACACTCGGCATACCTTTGCTCTTTATTCTTTTGGTAATAGTTTTCCTCTGTAATAGCTTATGATCATACACTTCTGTATTAGCTTATTTTTCTGTTACCACTAACTGATAACTTGCTAGGCTTTACTAGAGACAATCTCCAATGTAATTCTCTAATTCATCTTTTCCAAACCTATAGCTAGCACAGCCCATGTGAAGAATTGGATGTATCTTCCCATACCATGTTCTAGAAAACCCAAATAGTGGCTGAATCTGCTGCTAATGATTTTCATTCAAGGATATCAACATAAAGCCTTAAGAAATGTTAGGTATGTACTGATAAACTTTTAAGACAGAGTTGCTACAACTATTAATATATTTATGTAAACACCATGACTCAAACTGATAAAATTGGTCTAACTACTAACCATTGTTGCTGGTTTCCTTGGTAGAAATACTACAAATCAAATCCCAAAAGAGTGTCAAATATTTGAAACCATGAGTTATTCCTACTAGATGATCAAAAGTTAAAAATATTCAGGCACACAACAAATTGAGCATGGTATAAAGCTAGATTGCATTGAACTTACCAACACGCAAATGAAGGTAAATACTCTTCTATGGGAAGAAGGAGATGTAAGCATACTTGGATTATTGCAGAGATTTTATCACAACACTGAGACAATATACGCAGAGCTCCCCAAAAGATCACTCTTGTGCAGCTCCTACGTTCTTTTCCTGCATAGAAACCAGGCTCTTCCATGCTAACCAAGGACCACAGCTAATAGTTCTGCAGGGCTAATAGTTAAATCATTTCGAGTGTGTGAGTCCGAACTTCCTCAGAGAACTATATTTCCTTACAAAGAATTTCCAAGGGCAAAATCCTCGCCGGAGGTGTAGCAGATAAAAGGAAAAACAGACTCCTGGTGCAGTGGTCCCATCCGTAGTGGTTGACCAACTTGAGGTGGTCATCAAATACTCGTCCCTCACACTGACTGAAATAATAACACAGCCCATGCTTTGGAGGCACACAAAACCAGGCTAGCATCCATAGCCCAAGATGTTACAGATAACAGAATAGCTTTTAACATTTTTTAAGTGAAAGTTGTCCATGCCATTGCTAACACACTTTGTTGTACTTGGATTGTTGATCTTGCAGGCGAGATGGAAAAATTTATGTCTAAACTGAAAGAAAAGGCAACTTGGCTACAAAGTTAGGCAGTTGTGGGACTTACTTTATTGGCCAGGGCTGGAAAATACTGGGTCATGGTTCTGGAGTGCCTTCCAGTCCCTCTTACAATACTTTTGGTTATTTTGATTTGTCTCATAATCAATGTCTGTTGTCCAAAATCTTAAATGCTTCTGCACAGCCACTGCCCTGACAAATGATTCAACAAATGATACCAAGGCAAAAATGGGATGAAATCATGCTGACTGACGCACAGGCTGAGAACTAGGCCTCTGCTATGGTTTAAAGGAGTCTTTCCAAAATTCGGATGCTGAAATTTAATGGCCAATGGGCTGGTATTAAGAGGCGAGACCTTTAAGAGACGATTAGGCCATGAGGGCTCCTCTCTCATGAGTGGGATTAGGTGAGTTTATGAAAGGGCTTGATGGTGGGAATCCGTCCCTCTCGCCTGTCTGCCTTTGTCCATATGAAAACACAGTGTTTCCTCCAGAGGATGCAGCCCTTACCAGGCAACGGAACCTGCCAGCACCTTGATCTTGGACTCCCCAGCCTCCAGAACTGTGAGAAATAGATTTCTGTTCTTTATAAATTACCCAGTCTCAGGCATTTTGTTGTAGTAGCATAGAGGAATTAAGACAGCCTCTGCAAACAAAACCTTGCTTCAAGTGCAATTAACAACAGTGATGCAATGTGGGTGATTGCTATCCCTCTGGCTACGGGAGGTCAGAAAGGGAGTATGGAGGATAAAGTATTCCTCTTCTCCTGGGCAAGGACTGCTTGGTCTTTGGCCATGGCAGAAAGTAACCACTAGAACTAGTTTTATACCTGTCCCAACCGATTAATGGCAATTTTGCATCAGTAAACAAAATTCTGGGAGCCAGCCAATCAATGGCAGCCCCAGGCTTCTGGAAGTCAGTCAACCAACACAACTCCAGTAGCTACAGGTTCATAGCTAAAGCTCAGCCTATCCCTAAATGCTCACTCTGCTGAAAGTAGAATTCTGTGCTCCAAACTATTCATAAGATCAGCTCTCTACTTTGCTCAGAGATACTGTACCTAAGAAGGACAACTTTCCCTTGCTTTGCAAGTAATAAATTCAGCTTTTTGTTTCATCATGTGACAGGATGTTGGATGCAGCGAAGGTGAACCTTTAGCCAAAGTATCTTCCACTTTGCTGCTGCTGTCCTGGAGAGCTGGTGACTGTCATGGGAGGTGACAATAACAATGGACAACTCTTCTTTGCCTTCCTCTTCTTCTTTCTTTCTTCTTCCTTTAAAAATTTTTTTTTGTATGTAAAAGTTAAACTTGCCGTTGTGAAAAATAAATTGAGGAAAGGATAAAGAAGAAAACAAAGGCCACTTGGAAATCCCACAGCCCATAAAGAACCACTGTCGATGTTTTACTTCCTTTTACTCTTTTCTATGCAGCTATCTTTCCATTTATATTTTTTATTATGAACACAGACTTACCATCTATTATTTTGTGAACTTCTTTTAATATTATTTTGTAAGTTTTTTATTATAAAATAGTAGTTCTAAATCATAACTTACCATGGTCTTTTAGTATTCTATTTTGTGGATATGTTTTCATTCATTTAAGAAATACTGTGAATTGATTGTGTGGCTTGTTCCATTTGGTGTTGGGAGCACAGGCGTGAACAAGACAGATATGATCTCCTGGGGTGGCCAGTCTGGCAGGTTACCTTCAGCACTGGTATTGACAGTCCTCATGAGGTCTCAGCACAGGATGGGCAAGTAGGGCCTTGGTAACAAGTGCAGCTGTGGTAAGGGCTCACCTAGAAATATAAGAGCATCTTGGTTGGGAGGAGATCTGGGTAATTATTTGCTGCTTTTACAATCCGCTTCTTCAAACAAGTCTGCAGGCCAGGAATTTAGTGCAACTAAATTCCACGTATGAACTGAAGAACTAGCGTGTAGGTGAGCTTTAAAATTGTGTGTACAGGTGTAGGTTGGATGCTCTCTTTTTGTGCTGTTTTGGACTGAATTCAGGGCCAGTGGAGGAATCTAGGGAGGGGCTAATCCATGGACACACATGGTAGAACCAGGCTCCTAAGATACAGGCTCCTAAGAGCCAGTCCCCACTCTAGTTTTCAAGCTGGCTATGGATTTGTTGATATAGATAAACTCTGATCTTAGTATTAGACCATTCCAAGACCTAAACTGTACCTTTGCCCATAGAGGGGTGGTACGATTTTATTAACAAACAAAGAGATCTGGACCTTATTATTTAAAATGGCACCTTCTCAGGTTGAGGTAGAAAAACACCTCAGTGAAGCTACTGCCAGGCCAAAGTCTTAACAGGCAATTCGGAAAGCCTGTGCCTGGTGTGCTCAGTCTCAAGGAATCAGGTTTGCTCAGGAAGTCAAAGAGGAAACAGTGGTTTGATGAAAAGTATGCTTCAACCTTAATATAAGAATATGTGCACTCGAATAACAAGAAGAGAATAAAGGAATTCAGGATGACTTAGCTGGAGGAGGCAAAGGATTTCCTCATGAGGAAGGTTGAGGTTTTCTTGATTAGGATCAGCACATGTGAAGGAGAAACAACATCTGTAAGGTCGGGAGATGGCCCACCTGTTCTCAAAGAGGGTTTCAGCAAAGGGGTTATTCTTTCATTGTTATTGTATCAGAGTGACCGGTGCCTGACAAAATTCAGAGAGCAGGAGAGGCAGGATCTCAGCAGTCCAGCGTGATCCCTAAGAGGGTGTGTCCGAAAGCTGCAGAAAGACTCCCTAGTAAGGGCAAGGAGGGATCCCCCAATCCAATACTGGGACGACCGGATGACTTGGTTACAGAATGTTAGGGCAGATTCGAGGGGCGAAGGCTGGACACATCAGTGCAGAAACTCCCAAAATTAGTGGGTGACTTTTGAGGGGACCACTTACTCTGTGCTGTGCCCTGGGAAAACATGCCCAAGAAATTTATGGTCAGGGCTTGAGGGAAGGCACAGAAAAGATGGGATACACTGGCGGGGCACAGAAGGAAGGACTATAATACGTTCTGATCCTGCTATAAATGTTGGGCTGGTGGACGGAGCCCTGGGAGGGATTATCCTGCCCAGGAAGCTTGACTGTGGACAAAGTTTGTTTAAACAGCAGGCACTTTTGGCAGCCCCTGAACCTGCTGTTTTCCTACATCTCACCATGGAAAACTCCATAAAACGCAATCTAGCAGCGTATGTTAGAAACACATCAGGGCCAGAGAGCAGGGGGAAAGTGAAAAGAAAGTACTCGAACGCTGCCAACGTCAGGGCCCTACTCGGTTGGAGACGGAAAGAAACCTCTGAGGCAGGTTAACCAGCTTAGTCTTCCCGAAACTGCTAGTAGAGAAAACCGAAACAGCAGAGGCACGTCGCATGAAGGACGCAGCAGACAGAAACGACGCCGGGAGCCTGTAGCGTCCTAAACCCGAGGGAGGGAGGGACGAAAGAGGACTCGGCCCCGCCAGGCCGCGAGGGGCGCCCGTCACCGGAAGCGGCCGTGTCTCGGGAACTTGCTGCAGGCGGGTCCCCGGCCGGGCAGGAGAATCGTCCCTGGGACGCAGGGTTCACAGGTCTGAGCAATTCCACAGCGAGTGGCGGCAGCGACTGTGGCTCAGGACGGAAAACGCGAGCTCACGGGGAGCGGGGAGGGGCCGCGGCCGGACGGAGCAGCGCGGGACGCCGGGCACGTGGCTGTCGCTGGGGACGTCGTCGGACCAAGAGGCTAGGAAAGTGCTCGATGGGAAGAACCCCTCCGTTCAGACCCGATGCCTGGGGGATGCTCCCACTGCAAACTTTAAAGAGAGAGAAGGAAAAAAAAAAACAAAAACAAAAAACGAAAACACCCAACACGGGAGAATCTCAAATGACAATAACTGGGAAAGGAGAGAAGTGAATCCCAGCCCCTGCCCCACCCTGGTCCCACGGTCACCGTAAATCCCACAGAGACAGATTTTACCTCTTATGAGAGGATTCTCCCAATTGATTTTTTTTGTTGTTGTTGTTGCGAAATGATTCACATAACCTAAAATTCACAGTCTAAAAGCATCTAATTCCGTGATTTTTAGTATGTTAACTATGTTGTGCAACTATCACCACTATGATATCTAATTCTAGAGGATTTCCACCGCCCCAAACAGAAACCCTGGACCCACCTATTGGTAGTCAGTCCCAGCTCTCCCCTTCTCCCATCTCCTGGCAACCACGAATCTACTTTTTGTCTCTATGAATTTACCTAATCTGAACATTTCATATAAATGGAATAAAATATGCAGCCTTTTGTGACTAGCTTCTCTCATTTGGCATAATGTTTTCAAGGTTCATCTATCTTGTAGCATGTAGCGATACTCATTCCTTTCGGTAGCTGAATATTCTTTGGATATACCGCATTTTGTTTCTCCATCAGTCGATGGGTATTGAATTGCTTCTATTTTTTGGTTATTGTGCATAATGCTGCTGTGAAGATTCGTGTACAATCCTAATTGACTTTTAGGGTCATGATCATGGACTCTGGGCAAGTATCATGGGTTTACCAGCAAATCTAGTAAAGTTGAAACCAGTATATTTTTATACTTTTGAGTTTCTATTATGGTCTTTGACAACACTAAGTACTGGGTTCTGGAACATAATGTTGTTTAGGATAACTGCACTAAGAGCTGAGGATTGTTTTGTTTTATAAAATGTGTAAGTGTGGGAAGCAGAGATGTGTAATTTTGTATGCTCTATTCATGCTTTGAATCCTTAAAAAGTGAGGCTCCTGAACAGCTTAGCAGTGAACAAACACAATTTCTGGCATCCTGAAGGAACTGCATCCGCTCTGGAGAAAGACAGGCTGCAGCTGCTGAGAGAAGGCAGACAAGGGGGAATTCATCTAACTGAAATCGAACAGGATGAGAAGTTGGGGAGAACGATTTTGGATTTTAAGCTGGGATTTGGGACTTTAATTTCTTTGGATTTCATTCTGCACAATAAGGACAGCAGGAGTTTTTCAGACTTCAGGCATTTTGGGCTTCAAATGAAAGATTTTGGATTTTAATTAAAAAAAATTTTATCTTTGAATTTAATTATATCCCTGGGAAATTGTTTAATAGGAGGGTGATTATATTTAATTTTGGAGTATCATTATATGTTGACATGATTATTGGAATATTTTAAAGTTGTTCTTTAATCTCATTGCAGAAACTTTGAAAGGCTATATTGGGCAATATGGCTGAATACAGTTTGGGACAGGAAACAGAACAGAGGTGAAATTTCGGTTTTAATTTAGACTGGCCATTAGGGTTATTGAATTAATATACCATTCTGTCCTATTTCAGAGCCCAGAGGAAAATCGAATTCTTTGAGCAGAAAGAAAGGTCCCAGAAAGTCCCAGAAACATCCACAAGAGTATGGAAGGACACCTATTCTCTTATAACAAATATTTTCTTCGCTATGATGAGCATATATGCAATAGTTCTTTGCTAATGATGCCTCATGGGGTCATCTTTTGGAGACATCTAAAGAAATAGAGACCCACATTTAGAGTAAATTTTTAAAAATGTAGCATAAGGCAACTCTTGTATTCACAGGTAAGGGCAAAAATACAGGAAATGATTATATTATGACTCTTCCATGTGAAAAATGGAAAGTTTATTTTGCTGTAGATTTTTAAAGCAATTTGATCTTAGAAACATTAAAAGGTGAAAAAATACCCAGGAATTTTCCTCTCTTAGCAGAATCTTTGTTTGCTGCGTCCATTGCCAGGTGTGTAAAAATGGTGATTAGACTTTGGCCTTTTCGTGTTTTCACCTTGGACCAACATGGAGGGTAAATCTGGCCTCTGTCCTAGCGTGGGCCAGGAAAAAAGGCTGGGAACCGAGTGTGCTCTTTCTGCCCCTGAGCTGCCCGTACTCCGTGGGGTTTTCCAGAATTTCCCTCACTTGCTGCTACTTTGCACACTTCTCTCTGGAAAGCGAGGCTCTTTTCCATTCCAACATTTTATCTTAATCTTTGGTGCAAGGTTGTGGCGTAAGGTTGGATCTGTTTCTAGCTTCAGTGCGCAAGACGCTCATTGTTTTTACTTTTTATTATAGATTCACTTAACTTACTTTAGGGGAAAAGAGATTTCAAGACTCTGCCATTACGTAGCCATTTTATCCCGTACTATCTAGTTTTGAAAATGTTTCATCCTCTCCTTTAAAAAAAAGTCCAGCATAGTCATTTGTCCACGAATGGGCACCATGGTAGGTGTTGATGAAGAAGAATGCCGTATGTATTATAAATGATCTCTGGATTTTTAACATTGGAGAAAAATTCTATGAAAAAAATGTCATCTAGCTATCAAATCCTAGTAGAGTTGGGAAAATCACATAACTTTTTTTTTCATTTTTCAAAGAGGATTAAATTAAATGTTGCATAAGCAGAGCTGAACATTCTACCAGGCATACGGTGAGTGTCCGACAAATGCTAGCTTTTGTTGTTACTGCTCTTTTATTCCGCTCGGCCATAGATGCTCTAAGGCACGTGGTTTCACCTGTGCACATGTAATACCTTCTCTCTCTCTCTCTCTCTCTCTCTCTCTCTCTGTTCTTTCTCCCTCTCCTCCCCACACTCTCTCATTCTCCCTCTTTCTCTCTCCTTGCTGTGGCCAATGCTACAGTCTTCCCCCAAAGTCCTGTACTATTTTTATTTCTATCTTTTCTACCAACAACTCTTCCAGGCAAGTAGTTCGAATTTGTATATTTGTTTTCATTCTTCCAAAGTAAGAAAGAAAATATCTCCTATTAAATATTGAGGTATGTTATTAATTTTAAATGTAAATTGTTTAAATTACTAGATCAGGTTAGACCGAGAGGTTCCATCTGCTAGTATAAATTCAAGCCACCCAAACACTATTGCTTGGGGGGAAATCCTTTAATTCTCATGAACTGATCTGCCCACGGATTTGCCGGACTGCCTCTATAATGAGAAAGCCCTGTGTCTGCTTTTCCATGGCACCATCTGACGTTCAGAGTAAGATGCATATGAGTCAGCTCTTGGCATTTTCCTCCAGTCTGGTCCCATTTCCACTTGATGTAGAAGTTCTACAAAATATGAGGCATTTTGGATGACATCTTGGCTCATGCTCATCTTGGCTTTTTTTTTTTTTGATCAATCCACCAATTTCTGGGAAGAAGGTGTTTGACACTTCTCTTCTCAGAGCATTATGGTTTTTGGAAGTCAACCTGTGCCATCATGGACTCTTAAAAGTCAAGTTACATGCTGGTACTAATGTTCTGGGCCGTCTCCTAAGGATATTTGCTGATCACCATGGTAATGCCCCAAAAATGTTTTGAGTTTTTTTTTTTAAAGCAGGAATGCATCATCCTAGTGTTCAGAATTAAGACCTGACTCTGATTCAAAAAACAAAGTATAATCATGGACGCTATCTTTTCAGGCAGTTGGAATTTCCTTGCTGAAACTGCAGTGAGCCCGACTGTCAAGGGACGGTGTCTACATTGACAATGTTTTAAACGAGGAATCAAACGCCTTTATTTGGGTGTTTCAGAACAGTAGAGGAAATGATTGCTGTGGGTGGGCCTGATTTTGACAATGATTCTTTAATATATGAAAAAAGTGAGAAAAAAGTTTTATTTTTACATCTTCATAACCACAAGAGGGCACCAATTGCCCATTTTAAAGGTTTGGCACATGGCTGTTTTTCATTTTTTACAGTTTTTCAAGATTATAAACTGTTGGGTGAGGTTTGGTTACAACCTTCCCTCAAATACGGACTCACAGACTATAAAACCAGGGTCACTGCATTAAATACGAATCCGTAGGAGGAATAAGAGTCGTAATCTGCACTGCTTGTGTTATGACTTTAATGTGGAGTTAATCAGGCGGAATGCTTAGTAATTTTGTTCACAAATGTTAAGTTATGGAGTGAGTTTCAAACTCAAAGCCACAGATTGGCATTTTCATGAGGATCCTGTCATACAAACTCATCAGATTTTTTTTTTCTTTAAAAGGAAAGAACTACGTGACTGCAGCTATTCACAAGCCAGCCAGTAAAAAGCGATCAATACTTTGCATATCTATTTGCACACTTCAGGGTCGTGCTATATGCCTTGTCTTTGCTACAAGGCTTTTAATGCATTTATGAGTTTTGATGGCCATGACCAAAGAGGCAAATTGCATCTGATCACTCTCCTGCTAGTTTTTCTTGATTATCCTGTAAAAGGAATTTGTGTTTCTCAAAATGCTTACAAAATAGAATTTGGCCAAATGGTCTATGATCACATTTTCTGTGATGTTGGTTTGAAAGTGACTTGAAATTATGAAATCCTTCTGTGTCAGTTTAATAGTTTTGAGACTCCAGCCCCTGGTGAGCTTGGAACAGGGCCTGGAAATGATGAGATGGCATCAGATTAAACATGTCTGTTATATATTTTTTTCTGTATTAGTCTACAAGTGTTAGAACACCTGCTCCAAAGGACTTGAGGCAGAGATGGAATTTATTTTCTCATTTAACTGAGAAAGTCCACGGGTAGTCTGGCTTCCAGTATGGTTGGATTCTGGGCTCAACAGTATCATTAGGGCTTGATTCTTTTTCTCTGTGTTCCTCCTATCTACCTCCCACTGGACTGGCTTCGTATGCAAGCACCCATCTTAACTTCTGGAACTTTTAGGCTTTCTCTTGATGAGAAGATGCCTGCAGCAGTTCTGGGCTCAGAGGGGTCCAAGAGTCAAGCCCAGTGGCAAACCATGAGCCCTTTTACTTACAGAGCTGGGACTTGCGCCTGTGCCCCGCCATGACCCAAGCACTGAGGCCAGGGGAATGTGATGTGCTTATTGGCTTGGGCCTAAGACATGTGGTCCACCCTTGGAGCAGCTATAGAACCCTCCAGAACACATGGACTAGACTGAAGGAAGAGTAATCTCCAAGTTAAAATAGGAGGGCTATTATGAGACTAGATGTGGCAAAAGGATCCTACTCTAGAAAACTTTTATATAGCCCAGAGGCTAAGCATAACGAGTAATGGGTTCAGAGGGCTCTCTATACTTCTGAACATATTATTTTTTGAATTACTGTTTTTAAATCTTTGGAAAATGACAAAGCTAACAGATATGTGACTGGCTCATCTACTTGTGTTCTCAGGGAAAATGCTGGCTAAAATTATGCAGGCAGAATTTTCTTTGGTAGCCTCTCCCATATCTTTCTTTTATCTACTCTCATGGTTGAGATACCAGTTCTCCAGTTTTTCTCCAGCATCCATGTATGTTCCAGAACTTTCTTACCCCCTGCCATCAAAACTCACCTTTCCTGGATACCATTCTGTGTTGGCTGTAATTTAAGTGCTTGATATTATCTACTGGACTTTCAATGCTTTAATTCAAAGAATCACCAATAATATTGATTAATTCTATGTATGCCCATAAGACACATTATGCTATGAACTTATTGACTACATGGAATGTGTTTTATTCATCTCTGTCTCTGATGCTTAGCTCTTGATAGATATTGGTAGGATCAATGAGTGAATAATAAAGATTTGAAACTTAAGGCAGATGGTTCCAGCAATCTGTGCCTTTCAGAGCTGTAAACATGCCTAATCACAGTTCTTAAGATATTGTCGCACTGACAAAGAATTCCTAACCTGCCTCCCTAATCACAGTTCTTAAGATATTGTTGCACCTGGTGGTCAAGGACAATACTGTAGCCCCAATGGGAGATCTACTACTCAAAGTATTGCTTTGGTGCTTTTCAAATTGTATCCGCTTACCTGATTCATGTTAAGCCTTTTTTTATGCTTCTGTTCATTTTTTACAGGTAGTCGGGGACAACATTAGCTGTTCACTACACTTTGAAAATTTATCTGGCACAGAGCACAACAGCATGTGATCCTCTATGAGTTTTCTTTTCTCTAGACTAGAGTAGGAACTAACAGCTTGTGCCAGGGAGAGCGAAGGGGCTGCACAGGGATTACTATTAAATGTGGGCATTTCATGGTCTGTGCCTGTAAGAAGAGCTGAGGGCTACTCCCTGGAAGTATGATTGGTTCTAAAGTAACTGCGATTGGATTAATGAGGTGTCTGGATTAATTTGGAACATGTGTGATTGAGACTAATAAATAATATCAAATATTATCTACAATTTATCCAAAAGGTTTAGAGAAGAGGTATGTTGCCTAAAGGTGATCAAGGGTCATAATCATTCCTTTATTATAATACGTTTTCCTTCGTATACAAGAGTTTTGAGCTACCTGAGTGTGTACAGAAACAGTAGACTGTAAAGGCAACTGCGCCGCATATAAAATCTTTCTTTTACAAAGGTGGGATTAAAATGCTTGGAATCTCAATGGGAGAGAAAGGGGTATCTCTGGGGGTCTACAAGCAGACAGGCAAGGAGGCAACCTCAAAGAGTTGTGCCCCAGTTGTCCTGTTTGTATCGTTCACTTTACATACACAATTTATCTTAACCAATGTACAATGAAGCGGCACCTATGGAAAACAGTATGAAGGTTCTTCCAAAAATAAAAAATAGAACTACCATATGATTCAGCAATTCCACTTCTGGGCATATATCCAAAAGAATTGAAATCAGGATCTCAAGATGATGTCTGCCCTCCCATGTTCACCGCAACATTATTCACAAAAGCCGAGATACGAAAACAACCTAAATGTCCACTGACGGATGATGAATGGATAAAGAAAATGTGGTGTGTACAAATAATGGAACACTATTCAGCATTAAAAAGGAAGAAACTCCTACCATTTGCAACAACATGGATAGATGTGGAAGATATATTCTAAGTAAAATAAGGCAGTCACAGAAGGATAAATGCTGCATGAGTTTTCTTATAGGAAACATCCAAAATAGGCAAATGTATGGAAGTAGGCAATGAAATGGTGGTTACCAAGGAACAGGGATAGGGACATACAGGAAGTTGTTGTTCAAAGGGTATAAAGTGACAGTTATACACGATGAGTTAGTCCCAGAGATCTGCTGTACAGCATAATGCTATAGTTAACAACAAAGTATTGTGCACTTCAAAATTTGTTAAGAGGGTAGATCTCATCTTAAGTGTTCTTATTACAAAAACAACAAAACAATAAAAAGTGGTGCAAGGAAACTTTTGGAGATGATAGATATACTTACTATTTTGACTGTGGTGATGGTAACAGGAGTTTATAAATATGTCCAAACTGACCAAATTGTGTGCACTGATTATGTGCACTTTAAAAATACCAATTATACCTCAATAAATCAGGGGGGCAGGGGAAGACGTCATTGGTGAGTGTCTGCATTGAGGAATGTGAGTGATGGCCCTTTTACAGTAAGGGCAGTAATTTGTGACTTCGCCCCTTCTCTGTGCCTTAGCCCCAGGAGGAGCCAGCAGCAGTGTGGGGGAGGAATGGATGAGCAAAGTGGAGAAGAAAGGAAAGAATGAACACAACTCTCAAAACCCTTAATAGATCACATTTATAGTTTAGAATAATTAACTCTGGCTTCAGGAGAGGAGATTCTTGCCTGCCCAAATAAGTACCACATGCAAAAAAAAAAACCAAAAAACAAAGAAGTCAATGTCTGTGTCTCATAATTGTGAATAAGAACAATAAGAACTGAGAACTGTGTAGTCATTCACCTTGGATTTTGCCATTTTTGTCCTTGGGATTTGTTGCACCATCCCAAAGGTGAGTTGGTCTCTGATTTTCAGGAAATAAAATGGGTTCACTATAGCAATAGGTAAAGTCATTTCTTCTCTTATCTATGGACACCGTCTCTGTATAAAGTGGCATTGGTCTGTGCAGATCTGTGGCTGGAGGTGACCAAGAGAGGTGACCAAAAGGAAGAAAAGCCTACGTATAACCATCCTTAGATAGGTTGACTCCTCTGTTCTTCTCTAAAGGCACAGACAGGGTGGTCGGCTCTGCTCTTCTGAGCACGTAGATGTGAACCTAGGCGCCGCCAAAATTCGTTTGAAGAGTAAGTACCCAGCTGCTCGCAGCATAGCTAATCCCAGGATAAATGTGGTAAAGCAATATGCAGTTCAACGTATCCTAAGTTGATCTTAGGCGTACACGCCTTTTTGCGCTGCCAGTCATCAGCGATTTGAAGATTTCTTCCTCGGGTCAATTGACGATGATTCAGCCAAACTAAGGCAAATAGCCACTGTTGATTAGTAACTTTCAAAACTCACCCTTTCCTCCTAACCAGTGCCAATGGGGACGGAGCGAGAAAAACAACATGCGATGAGTGGAGCTTTAACCTGGAAAAACGATCTGCTGAAAAGTTTTTGGTCTTAAAATGCTATTACGAGAGTGAATTAATTGGGATCAGAATTCCTATGAAGGAAATAATGAAGGTTTTTGTTAGGGAACAGGCAGAGTAGTTCTCAACATTCCTACCATTAACCTGAAACTCTATGCATTTCATAGCGTTTCAGCAAGAAAATAAGAAAAGGGCTGTTGGACTATGGCTTGTCTTGAAAATATTTGTGTGAGGATAAAATAAGCCATTAATTGGGTGGAAAATCTGCAAATATTATTGAAAAGGGTATTGAAATTATAGATCATACTTATTCATTACTTACTCGCAAAGGAATTCTGTAATGCACTAGCTTTTATTTTTATTACTAACAAATTGTTGGCAAAAGGCCTCAGTATTGTGTTTCCTTTTAAATACCACTCCCACCCAAAAGTTGTGAAATAAAAGCAAGATACTGTTTGTTTTTCTAAGTCACCGTATTTCTGTCTCAGAAGTATTGTGACTTTTGTTTTAGATAATGATGATAATGGTGGAAATGAGCTATATTTCTCTATTTTTCAGCAATCTGAAAAATTCATAATATTTTGTCCCCTCTTTGACCTTTGAACTAGCAGTAAGAGTTTGCTCACACATGATTTCTGCTAACGTTGATGAAAGATACAGGTGCACTTTTAGAGGGAACAGAACAATATCTGGTGACCAGTTCTTTGAATATCATTATAAAAGACTACTTTAGAGACATCATCAGTACGGGTAGAAGACAGAAGCTGAGAAAGGAAAAGACTTGTGTTTGTTTATGTGTGTGTTTGTATGATTTTATTAGTTATCTAGTTCAGAGAAATAAAATGTGTATAGAGAAGATCATTATGGGAAACATAACTCAGTAAAAAGGGAAAAATGGAAAGTAAAACCTTAAAGTATTAATAAGTCGGGGGATGTAGTTTGATATTGCAGTCATCTGTGTGCATGCATGTGTGTGTCTGTGTGTATTTGTGTGAATAATGTATTGGTAACATCTACTAAAAATTATGCATACCTACTAAGAGTGTCTTCAGCTCTCTTAGCTTTATTCCAAATGTCTGTTTCTTCAATAAATGATTTTTTTAAAAAATCTCAATAGCTTCATCATGGCCCGCAATTGATTCTTGGCTCAAGATTTAGTTGGCTTTAGGTTTTTATTGACTAGTTGTATGTTTTTCCTATTAACATTTCTTTTATGATTTCCATAGCAGTTTAACACCTGGAATGCAATTCTTGTTTTGGAGGAAGAGGACATTTATTTATTTCATTTGATTTATTTTTTTCAAGATCTTTTAAAATCGTGACCTTGACAATTTTCCTCATCATGTTATAGTTATTATTTGAATGATTTGACAGTCACATGGGGTTTACTCAACCTGAAGCTTTCCGTGTGTTTCATTTTGTTGGACCAATATTACAAAAGAGGAAGAAATAAATTGTATCATTTTGAATCCCTTAAGGAAGCCTCTGGACATCTGGCATACCTGAACAAAGCGTAATCACCTATTTTCCCTCAAAGCATA
The DNA here is from genome assembly GCA_004363605.1 of Indri indri. NCBI lineage: Eukaryota > Metazoa > Chordata > Mammalia > Primates > Indriidae > Indri > Indri indri. Next base: position 38,008 of record RJWJ010001251.1, on the reverse strand, counting down.
CCCCCATGCTTTTTACTATAGTTCTCTGTTGCTAGATACTAGATTTTGTATATCCCCAGCCTCAGTCTACTTCCATGCCTTGTGGTGTCTGATACACCGATTCTTCATAAAGGTTTAGAGGGCGGATATTTCATTGGAGTTGAGAAAATTGACCCTTTGGTTGGATTTTGGTGTCACATTTTTGAATTCCTTTATTTTTTTTCCTCTGTCTCCTTTCAAAAAAGATAGTTTTCCATAAAACAAATTTAACGATTCCTGCATATACTGTAATATCTTCCAGCACGCTAGCGTGTGCCTAAGATCTGGAGGGCTTGACTAGAGTGTCTGGGGAGTGAAGACTTGTGTTATGGCAAAATAATGAGGTGTGGGCTTTTTGTTATGAAATCCCCCTGGAATATCAGTTCTCTTTATCATTTTTCTACTTCCTGAAAACTAAAATCTTTGCGGTGAACCCTTAAATATAATAAGTGCTGTTAAAATAATTAAGTTGATAGTTTATAATTCAAAACCAATTTCCTTGTTGATACCCAGAGTGTTGCTGCTGACCCCAAGGAAAGAGAATAAAATAAAAATAAAATAATAATCATGATTAATAATATGTAGGAGTACTTTGCTTCCTCTACCCAGATCTATTTTCCAGGTTATTGCATGTTAATGTGCTTATAAGGTTTCATTTTTTTCCCCAGTTTGGTCACATACTGTAGGGCAATGGCCTGCCCTTCCATCAACACACGCTGTGCTCATGGACACGGGCAAGTGTTTCTATGCACACACTTTTCTGTTTAGTGATGAGGACTTACATTAGCTTGCTGGCTTTCATGGTAGTTGCTGTTATGTTTCTCCGTGATAGTTGTCACCTCCTAACACCCTATATATTAAAATATTTACTTATGTGTCTTGTGTGTTTTCTTCCTCAAGCATTAGAACGTAATTTCCATGGGGGCAGAGACTTCTGCTTATTGTTCATTGCTTCATGGTCAGTGCTTGGAATAGTGTCTGTCACAGTGCAAATGCATGAAAAATATTTGTACAAGGCATGAATGCAACACACACCTCTAACACTAGGTGTTTAAAACTAGGAAGGAAGCCTACTCTTACTGTGGTTAAAAAGAAGGAAGTGTTACCAACTACCCTTCTCCTGATTTCTGTCTTCTAATGCAAGGTATCTTTAAAATCTGTTCTTCCTAGTAGGACTGAAATGGCAAGCAAGAAATGTGATCTCAATGGCTCTTCCTGGATGGTGACTTCATTTGCCAGTCCCTTCCCTTCCTCGTGATCTGAAGAAAGTATATGCAGAAGGATTGTGCCTCGGGGCGTCATCCACACAGAGCGAAGGTGATGAGGCCTGTAGCAGCTTCTAGTCTATGACAAAGGTTTGAGCCAGATCCCCTTTGAGAAAATCTTGAGTTTTAGAACTTCCCAACCCTTTTTATTTTCAGAGAAAAGGACATATTGTAGCCAGGTGCAGTGGCACGTGCCTGTAGTCCCAGCCACTCGGGAGGCTGAAGTGGGACAATTGCTTGAGTCCAGGAGTTTGAGACCAGTCTGGGAAATGTAGTGAGATACCATATCTTAAAAACATTAAAAATAAAATGAAAAAAGATAATTTTTTTCAATTATCTACATAAAAAGGGAAAATGAACTCTTTATTGATGTTAGAAAAATTAAAAGTACAATAATTTTAAATCTATAATTGCTAGGAATACCAACTCCCCTCCACACTAGATAATAAGTATTATATTTTATTTTTTATCCACCATATATAAAAATAACAGATGTCAGTTATGGCCTATCATATCAAAATGATAATTGTAAATGCTTGTGTTACAAGTATAGCTATGTTACAAATTGATTCTTATATGGCCAAACAAATCCTTTAACTTTAGATAACGTAATGATTCTTTGGCAATATTAACCAACAAGTTTATACTTCAATGGCTTACTCACCTCAAGGATCTTTCTCCATAAAGAAAAGGGAAAAATGTGTGTGTGTACAGGAAATGGAGGGAGAGAGTCACCTTATCTGGCAGACTTGCAGCATCAAAGATATTATTTATACTGGTCTTACTATGAAATTTGGGGGCAAAAATTTATTTGGAAGCACTTCTGAATTTTCTGGGTAATTGGTATCGCACATATCGGTCTCTTTTGTAATTGCCTTGAAAGTCTATTTACTTTGCTAAAGAAAAATCTTTTTAAAAAAATTAAGGAGGCCAGGCACAGAGGCTCACGCATGTAATCCTAGCACTCTGGGAGGCCGAGGTGGGAGGATGGATTGAGCTCAGGAGTTCGAGACCAGCCTGAGCAAGAGTGAGACCCCGTCTCTACTAAAAACAGAAAAATTAGCCAGGTGTAGTGGTGTGCACCTGGAGTCCCAGCTACTTGGGAGGCTGAGGCAGGAGGATTGCTTGAGCCCAGGAATTGGAAGTTGCTGTGAGCTATGATGATGCCAGGGCACTCTACTCAGGGCAACAGAGTGAGACTGTCTCAAAAACAAGCAAACAAAAAAACAAAGCAAAAAAATTAAGGAGATTTAAGAACCTGTCAAGGAAATTACAAGGACATTTGTAGTATCATATTTATATTCATTAAGAGGAAAAAATGGCAATTTCCAGGTATTTGAAGTCTCATATTTACTTCAAAGCTTACTTCAAGGAGATGAACTAGAGAAAATCGAACTAAACGTAAACAACAAAATGAGTAATATAAACTGGAAAACAAAACGGTAGAGGACTTCTGTTTGCAGCCCGATGAGATAGTTGGGAGAGAGCTTGTCCTTTTATTGTAAATAACTGGACAAAATATGTCAAACAGCTGCTCTCAGAAACTAGGTAACAGACCATGAAGAACTGTATCCTTGAAAGTGGAGACAAGTGAGGTGAACCCCAAAACCATCCTGACTTTCTGCAGAACAGGAAGGTAGAGTGTGGCGTTTTCTTTAAGTTGAGGAGGCAGGGCAGAGTTTAGGAGGGCTGAGGTGGCTATCATATGTGAGGCAAAGTGCCAGAGAGGAAGGAACTATGGAGATGAATTGCTTCATATATCTGCACGGGGCCCCCTTCAGTTTGTCTCTAAATGCCTAGTCACACCTGTGTGGGATAAACCTCCAGGAAGTCAGGCTTTGCAAAGCCTGACCAGAGAGTCCGTTACTAAATACTTAACCACACATGCGTAGCATGAAGCTCTGCGAGATGAGGCCAAGCAAAACCAGAGAGACATGCACACTAAGCAATTTCCAGAGCTCATGCCCAGCTGGGAGATGTTTAATTTCGGCCAGACAGAATGTAGACTCTCCATGGAACACCTGAGGGCATTTAGTGGAAACCCCAGAGGATTATGCCTAGCAATAGGGCAGAACTAGCTCTGGACTACAAACAACTTTAGATTCACCCTAACAAGGCCTGAAAACAAGACTTGAAAAGATCAACCTGATACACAAATAACTTTGTCAGATTCAACAGTATTTAAATAAAGCAACAAAATCTAATACTCCGCAATGTGTACTTTTTAAGGTCCAGTGTCCAACATAAATTTACTTGACACGTGAAGAAGGAAAATGTGATCCACAACTAGTAAAAAAAATTAATCAATAGAAAGTCATAGCTGTCCTCCATGATGGCCCTCAATTGTCATCACCTCCTGGTGTTCATGACTTTGCTTAGTCTCCTCGCACATTGAATTAGCACTAGTCTGTATGACTCACAGAGTACATTAGAGGTGATTGTGTGTGACATCCTAGACTAGGACAGAAAGGACATTTTGGCTTTTGCATTCTCTTAGATCACATGCTCTGGGGGAAGCCAGCAGCTGTGTCAGGAGCAGCCCTTCGATGGGGCACATGTGGTGAGGAATTGAGGCCTCCAACAGACAGACAACACAAGTTGGCAGCCATGTGAGTTAGACGCCCTGAAAGCAGATCTTTTTGCAGCCCCAGTCAAGCCTTCAGATATACGCCTTTCCAGCTGACATCTGATGAAATCTCATGAGGAATTTTGAGATAGTACAACCCATCAAAGCCACTCCCCAATTCCTTAACCACAGAAAGCATGAAAGACTATAAATTTGATTATTGTTTCATGCCACTAAGTTTTGGGGTAATTTGTTAAGGAGCAGTAGAGAACTAATGTAAATATTGGTACTGCTGCCATAACAAACCCCCCAAAATTTGGGAGTGGCCTGGAGACCGATGGTCCTTCAGGAGTCTATCAGTGAGGCATTAGAGTATGTGAGAAAAAAATTTATTGGAAACTAGAAGAAAGAGAATACTTGTTATGTGGTGGCAAAAAGTTGAGAGGCACTGTCGCACGTGGTATCCTGGAAAGCAGAAAATGCACTTTATCAGCCAAATGATAAACTAAGGAACTTTTCAGACACTGTTGAAGGTGATGTCTGGCTTCTTTTTGCAGGTTATTGCACAGTATCAAAGGAGGGAGAGAGAGAGAGAGGTTAAAGAAAAAGTTGTTAAACATACAGATCCAAGAACTGCTAGATTTGAAAATTCCCAACTTTCTAAAATGACAAACAATGCTAAAATTAAATAATATCTTCTGGGAAAAGGTCAAACCCGGGGGGAACTCTCAGGAAAAAATGGTCTAAAAATGAAATCAACTGTGCAACTATAAAATCCTTTAAGACCTCAGAAAAAAACTAAATTAGTCATTCAGAGAACTATTCAGTCAAAAAAATAGGACCATTGAGTTGTCTGAATCAGTTTGGTCTAGTACAACAGAGCACCATAGACCAGTGGCTTAAACAGCAAACATTTATTTATCACAGTTCTGGAAGCTGGGAAATCCAAGACCAAGGTGCTGGTGTCATTGAGGGTCTGCTTCCTGGCTTGTAAACAGCCACCTTCTTGCTATAGCCTCACGTGGGTGACAGAGAGGAAGTAGACTCTCTGGTGTTCTACTTATAAGGACACCAATCCCATCATGAGGGGTCCACCCTCATGACTTAATTACCTCCCAAAAGTCCTCTTCCCAAATGCCATCACATGGGGATTAGAGTTTCAACATATGAATTTTGGGGGGGACACAAAGATGTAATTCATGACAGGTATTGTCAATTAGTAACATGAGTAGAATTCAAAGGTATAGAGGGATTATCTTAAAAATATTTGTGAGTGTGTCCTTTGTCTGTTGGAGTAAACCATAATAAGATCCATGGGAGACCAACAAAATTTTTAAGATAATTACTCTAGCAGAAACACCTCCATCTTGGACTGAAAGGTACAGAGGCAGTATTAAAAAGAAGAGGCCCTGCAAACTACAGTCATGCAATAGTCTGGAAACACTAGCTGGTTCAAATATAGACTACCATTCATGAAAAAGAAAGGATGAATTTGAGGGCAGAATCAAGAACCATAGGGTGGATTCAAAAGCCAGAGAATCATTTTCAGGTATTGAATCCTATATTGGTTTGCCAGGGCTGCTGTAACAAAGCACCACAAACTGAGTGGCCTTAAACAATGGAAATGTATTGTCTTACATTTCTTTAGATGTTCAAAATCAAAATGTTGGCAGGGCTGATCCCTTCTGAGGGCTGTGATGGAAGAATCTACTCCAGGCTTCTATCCTGGGCTTATAGATATCTGTCTCTTTTTTTTTGTCTCTTCACATTGACTTCTTTCTATGTGTGCCTGTCTCTTTGTGAAAATTCTGAAGATAACAGTTGCATTGGATTAAGGTCTGTCCTAATGGCTTCATTTTAATCTAAGTAATTACAATTGCAATGACCCTATTTCCAAATAAGGTCGTATAAGAGATACTGTGGATGAGGAATTCAAAATATGAGTTTTTTGGGAGGCACAATTTAACCCATAGCAAACACTAACCAAGGAACTGGAAAGTTCTTCCTTTTTAGGTTTTGGAATTATTATGGACCAGCGTCTCCTGTGGACACTTAATTGTATCATTTTTTTAATAGAAGGGTCTTTCCGTTATCCTATACAATAAGTGGGGATTATAAATTAGAATAAAAATACCCAATTTTAAAAAAAGGGAGAAAAAGAAACCAAAAACAAATTAAACAAATGTAAAACAGCAAAATTCATGAAGCAAATGTTGACAGAACTGAAAAGAGAAATAAACAACCTACAATTATAGTTGGAGCCTTTATCAGTAACTGATAGGAAAAGTAGACAGAAAATCAGTAAGGATCTGGAAGGCATGAACACTATTATCCAAATTGACTTAATAGGTATGTATAGGATATTTCTCCTAACAGTAGAATACATATTCTTTTCAAGTGCACATGAAACATTCACCAAGACAGACCATTCATATTCTGGGTCATAAAACAAACCTTAACACATTTAAAATAATTAAGATTATACAAAATGTATTCTCAGATCATAATAGAATTCATCTACTAATTAATAATAGAAAGCTATCTGGAAAATCACTAGATATTTGGAAACAAAAACACACTTCTAAATAATGCAAGTCAAAAAAGAAATCAGACAGCCAGGTGCAGTGGTGTAAGCCTGTAATTCCAGCTATTCAGCATGCTGAGGTGGGACGATTGCTTGAGCCCAGGAATTTGAGACAAGACTGAGTAACACAGTGGACCCTGTCTTTAAAAAAATAAAAAATAAAGGAAGTCAGAAAGGAAATTTGAAAGTATTTCCGAGTGAATGAACATGAAAACACAGTATTTCAAAATTTATAGCATGAAATGCTTTATCAGAAAAGAAAGAAAAGGCCTCAAAGTGATGACCTAAGCTTCCACATTAGGAAAACAGAAAAGAGGAACAAATTAAACCCAAAGTAAATAGAAGAAAGAAAAGTAAAGATCAGAGCAGAAATCAATAAAATAAAGAACCAAAAAATACAGAAAATAAAGACCAAAAACTAATTATTTGAAAAGATCCATAAAATGGATAAATGTGTAGCAAGGGTGACAAAGAAATATAGGAGACACAAATTATAAATAAGAGAAATGAAAAAGGGGACATCACTACAGACTCCATAGTTATTAAAATGATAATAAGTGAATACTATACCCATAATATCAACAATTTAGATGAAACGGACAAATTTCTTAAAAGATACAAATGGCCAAAGTTCACTCAAGAAGAAATAGATAACTAAATGGTAGTAGATAATAGTAGATAATAGAATAGTCCTATATTTATGAAAGAAATGGAAATGCTGCCACAAAAAAAATACTCTATGCCCAGAGATGACTTAAATGGGGAATTATACCATACATTTCAGAAATAATAGCAATTTTACACAATCTCTTTTATAGTACAAGAGGAGGAGAACACTTCCCAGCTCATTCATTGTACTAAGCCAGCATCACCCTTATAGCAAAACCATACAAGAAAACTACAGACCAATATCCCTCAAGAATACAGACACAAAAATCTTTAACAAAATAATAGCAGATTGAATCCAGCAAAATACAAAACTGACAATACATCATAAGCACCCGGGTTCTTTCCCCTGGGAATGCTGGTTCAATGCTCAAACATCAATCAATGTAATTTGCCATATCAGCAGACTAAAGAAGAAAACCTATGATCATCTCAATAGATGCAAAAAAAAAACTTTGACCAAATTCATTCAACATTCACTTCAGATAAAAATTCTCAGTAATTAAGAATTGGAGGGAACTTCTACAATGAATAAATAACATCTATATAAAATTTATTGTGAATGTTGTACTTAATGGTGAATGGCTGAATGCTTTCTCTTTAAGGTTGGGAACAAAATGTTCTTCTATTCAGCATTCTATTAGAAGTCCTAGCCAGAGCAATAAAAAGAAAAAAAAAAGCAGCATACACATTGGAAAAGAAGAAATAAACAAGGTTGTCTACATAGAAAATGTAGAAAAATCTACAAAAAAAGTAGCAGAATTAATAGATGAATTTAGCCACATTACAGGATACAAAGTTAATATACAAAAATCAATTATACATTTCTGTATACTAGCAAGTGAAAATTGGACATAGAAATAAAAAAGAGTATCATTTACAACAGCACCACAAAAACATGAAATACTGAAGAATAACTGTAAAGAAAAGATGTGCAAGATCTGTGTGCTTTAAACTACAAGATATGAGTGAAAGGAATGAAAGAAAACCAAACGATTGGAGAGAGATGCTGTGTCTGTGGACTGGAAGACTCAATGATGTTAAGATGTCAATTCTTCCCAATCTATTTTATAAATGCAGTTTAATTCTAGTAAAAAGCCCAGCAGGATTGTTGTCGAAATTGACAAGCTGGATGTAAAATAGGTATGGAAAGAAAAAGAACGAGCAAGACTAGCCAAACTAGATCTAACTGTCTGAAACCATTAAAAGTGGTCCCCTACCCAAGGCCACTTCTGCCCAATAGGCGGAACTTTTTGCTTTCCCAAGCATGCATGCTGGCAATTAACAAGACTGCAACTCTCCCTACCGATAGCTGCTATGCCTTTGGGGTGGCACGTGATTTTGTTACACTCTGGAAACAAAGAGGTTTTCTGACCTCTACTGGCCAAAGATAAAAAACAACAACAAATAATATCCTGGAATTACTTGAAGCTATCAAAAAACCTAAGTCTTAAGAAGACAGAATAATGGCCAGCAAACACATAAAAAAAATGCTCAACATCTCTAATCATTAGAGAAATGCAAATCAAAACCACAATGAGATATCACCTAACCCCAGTGAGATTGGCCTCTATCAAAAAAAATCCCAAAACATCAAATGCTGGTGAGGATGTGGAGAGACAGGAACACTCTTACACTGCTGGTGGGACTGCAAATTAGTGCAACCTCTGTGGAAAAGAATTTGGAGATACCTCAGAGAGCTAAAAACAGAAATACCATTCGATCCAGCAATAGCACTATTAGGCATCTACCCAAAAGAGCACAAAACATTCTATGATAAAGACATCTGCACCCGAATGTTTATGGCAGCACAATTCACTACTGAAAGGACGTGGAAACAACCCAAGTGCCCATCAATCCATGAGTGGATTATTAAAATTTGGTATATGTATACAATGGAATATTAATCATAAGAAATGACAGTGATCTAGAACCTCTTACACTTTCCTGGATTAAACTTAAGCCCATTATCCAAAGTGAGGCATCACAAGATCAGAAGAATGGGCTCCACTTGTACTCGCCAACAAATTGGTACTAACTGATCAACACTAGGGTGATCACATGGCAGTAATACTCTCCAGGGATTAGGGGGATGGGAGGGTAAACCCGCAACTAAAGGACACGGGGAGCATTGCAGGGGGGGGGGAAGGGCATGCCTTTAACCCGCACTTGGGTGAGGCAAAGACATAAAGTGTAACCATAATGTTTGTACCCTCGTAATACCCTGAAATAAAAACAAAAACCAAAAAACAAAAACCTAAGTCTTTAGCAATATTTCAAATTCAAGAGGTTAATGAAGGGCGGAAGTGGGAAGCGTGCGTCCGGAAGTCTCAGGGGCGGAGCCGTGACGTACATCCGGCCAGTAGCTGGCGGTCCGGGTGGTGCCGGTCTGTGTGCGGTGAGGGAGGGTGTTAACCGCTAGCCTCAGCCGGGGGAGCCCCTCGGGCGGTAGTAAGCATTAATGATGTCTTTCATCTTTGAGTGGCTCTACGATGGCTTCAGCAGTGTGCTCCAGTTCCTGGGACTCTACAGGAAATCTGGAAAACTTGTATTCTTGGGTTTGGACAATGCCGGCAAAACCACTCTGCTTCACGTGCTCAAAGATGGCCGACTGGGCCAGCACGTTCCAATGCTGCGTCCGACGTCGGAAGAGCTGACAGTTGCCGGGATGACTTTTACAACTTTTGATCTTGGTGGGCATGAGCAAGCGCGTCGGGTTTGGAAAAGTTATCTCCTAGCGATTGATGGGATCGTCTTTCTGGTGGACTGTGCAGATCCTTCTCGCCTCATGGAATCCAAAGTTGAGCTTGATGCTTTAATGACTGATGAAACGATATCCAACGTGCCGATCCTTATCTTGGGTAACAAAATTGACAGAACGGATGCAGTCAGTGAAGAAAAACTCCGTGAGTTATTTGGGCTTTATGGACAGACCACAGGAAAGGGGAGTGTGACCCTGAAGGAGCTGAATGGCCGCCCCACGGAAGTGTTCATGTGCAGTGTGCTCAAGAGGCAAGGCTATGGCGAGGGTTTCCACTGGCTCTCCCAGTATATCGACTGATGTTTGGACCGTGAAAATAAAAGAGCTTTACTTCTCTGGTCTGATCCTATTCACAGCTTTCTCATGAACTTTTCTAATAGAACAAGGAAAGCTCTCCAACCAAGTCTGGCGTAGAGAAGCCAAGAGTCTTGGTCAACTCTCCCATCGCCCAGTGGTGACTTGTGCTCTTCTCCACACCGTTGGGAGGTAACGCTGCTCCTTGTACAGGTGCAGGTCGGGATCCCCGGTCTTGGAAACTGGTAGAATTTGCCCGGTAAAACTGTGTGCCATTGTGGGGCAGCTGAAAAGAAAAACACATCTCACCACTGTGGTTGATTTCAAAGAAAGTGATTCTGTTTTTTAAAGAAAGTGTTATTAATGAAATCGGTATCCCTCTTAATTTTTTGAGTTCACAATTTACTTGGTCCAGAGTTTTCTATTCTTTTTTTTTCTCACTGATAATAGCATTTAGATACTTCATAAAATTATGAACAGATACACATTGGAGGCCATGACTCAGGTGGATGAACTGAACGCCTGCTGAGTTAGCAGGGTGGGGGAGAGAAGCTCCCCTGAGCTCACCTGTCTCTATGACTGCCTTGTAGTCAGTGGCATCACTTTGTGCACAGAGAACTAAAAAGGGGCAGAACCCTGGCCTTGGAGTTGCGGCAGGTTTCCACTGTGGTAAGGTCATCACAGAATGCGTAGTAGATTGTTCACTGTGGAGGAGTTAATTATAGAGTGGGTTATTGTTATTATTTTTACTTAGAGAGTTATAAATTTCAGCCAGAAAAAAATAAAATAAAATTCAAGGACACTTAAAAACTGATACTCAAGAGGGTAAAGGAGATTACTTGGCTGACACAGCCACAAAAACTGCAGCTTCTATGAACGAACCTCCAACAAACTCAATACCCTCTTAAGCCCTCCGATGGACAATTTGATACAATCAAAAACTGCATCCTTGATGCACACCAGGTAGCCCACCAAATGAAAAAAGCAAATGGAAAACTCAAGGATGTTTTCATGACCCTAAAACCAACCCATGGCATGGGCCCAATAAGAGACCAGTTTTGCCAAATGGCTTCCAAAATCAAATTTTAGATTATATTTATCCCACTGGGGAACTGATGAAATGATTTTTGGGGGAAAACACTATTACTGGAAACCCTCCCCAAAGGGGAAGGAGAATGTGTAGATTAAGAGTCCTAAGATGTACGACCATATGTCTTGTTTGGATTCTGATTTGAACAAAGGTATTTTTAAAAATTGTGAGTTGAGAAATTTTTAAAATCGACTTTATATTTTGTTTAGAGAAATTTTACATTCACAGAAAAATTGAGCAGAAAGCACAGAGAATTGCCGTATAGTCCCTGCCCCCACACTCGTGATCTCTCTCATTATTAACATCCCGCGCTAGAGTGGTACATTTGTTACAACCGATGAATTTACAATAGCACATCATTATCATCTGAATTCCATAGTTTACATTAGGGTTTGCTCCTTGTGTCGTATATTCTGTGGGTTTTGACATATGTAAAATGACATGTATCTACCATACAGCATCACACAGAATACTTTCACTGCCCTAAAAATCCTCTGTGCTCTGCCTATTCATCACTTCCACGCCTCCAGCCCCTAGCAACAACTGATCTTTTTACTGTCTCGAAAGTTTTAGAGGTAGAATATCATATGGTTTTAATATAAGAAAGTATGTAGCCTTTTCGGATTGGCTTCTTTCACTTAGTATATGCGTTTAAGTTTTCTTCATGTCTTTTCGTGGCTTGAGCATTTGTTTCTTTTTGCACTGAGTAATATTCCAATGATGTACCACAGTTTATTCACCTGTTGAAGGACGTCTTGGTGGCTTCCAAGTTTTAGAAATTATGAATGAAGCTGCTGTAAACATCTGTGTGCAGGTTTTTGTGTGGACATAAATTTTCAACTCATCTGGGTAAATACCAAGAAATGCAACTGCCCAGGTATCATATGGTAAGAGAATATTCAGTTTTTAAGAAACTGCTAAACGGTCTCCAAAAGTGGCTGTACCCTTATGTATTCCCACTAGCAATGAATGAGAGTTCCTATTGCTACATATCCTCCTTGGATTTTTGTCATTCTAATGGTTATGTAGAGGTATTTCATTGTTTTAGTTTACAACTCCTTTATGACATATGATGAGCATCTTTTCCTATGATTATTTGCCATCTGTATATTTTCTTTGGTGAGGTGTCTGTTCAGATCTTTCGCCCATTATTCAATTGGGTTGCTCATTTTCTTACTGTTGAGTTTTAATAGTTCTTTGTATATTTTGAGTGACAGTCCTTTATCGCATATGTCTTTTGCAAATATTTTCTCCCAGTCTGTATCTTATCTTCTCATTCTCTTGGTAGTGTCTTTCGCAGAGCAGAAGTTTCTAAGTTTAATGAAATCCAACTTAACAATGATCATCTTTCATGAATGGTGCCTTTGATGTATCTAAAAAGTCATTGTCATAGGTTTAGTATTCTTTCATTAGATGATTAGTCAAGGGCATCCACAGATGGGACATAGGAGAGGTGTAGAAAAATGAGGGGGGAGCCAAAAGCTCAGTCAAGCAGGTGGGAAGCCAGGAGAGAGAAAGCGCAAGGATCCAGGGCCAAGTCCCCTTATTGGCGGACAGGGTGGAGAACACCAACAGGCTTGAGGGGATTTCATTGGTGCTTTTGAATGTCACTAACTCACAGTCAGGGGATGGCACATGCAGGATCCCCCCATCCACCAGCTTTTCAGGCATGACATTGCCCGTCCCATATTTGGGTCACCCCAGACCACCTGCAGAGAAAGATGCAGCCCTTGGATATGCATAGAACCCCTTTTCTCATTGTATTGTTCAGTGGGAATGGAGGCATTGGGATTTGCCAGCCACGTCTGACCGATGGCATAATTGCACGAGCTCTGTTTCCCCCTGCACAGAGGGCTAGCACTAGTCCAGTCCTTGTTTTTGTCATTGCCGCTAGGACACTTCTAGTCCATATACTCAAAGGACCAGGGTCCTTGAAAGTACCAGCCCATCAAGGTTTCATTAGTTGCGGTCGTGACATTTTGCTACTGAGTCAGTCAAAGCAGGGCACCTCAAGCTCCCTCCCATGTGGCAGTGCCAGATCCTCACTCAGTGGGCTGGGGCTCAGGTTTTGTTGGCATACACGGTGGCCTTAGGAATACTGGTGTAGTTTACCACTGGAAGGAGGAGAGGGTCGCTGTGGTCTGTGACACAAGGAGGTCCAGGGTGGCAGATCCAGTACGTTATCAGGTTGTGTGGTGGCTACAGTTTGGGAGAGCCTAACAAAGACATTACACTTCCAGGCTTCTGCTGCCACATCCTTGTGGAAAAAGCAGATCGATGGGTTAATGCCCCACCCCAGCCCCTCCCAGGGGGCCCAGGTGTTCCTTACCTATCAGGTAGGGTTGGGCTGAGTTGGGCATAGTGACCCAGTCTATCTGTTTCTGTCCTGAGGCTACTACTTTTGTGGGTTCCTGTTGCCCCTGCTGCTTTACCCAGACCTTTTGGCCTCAGTCGTCCAGTCTAGGAAGCGGGGTCATGTCCTGTACAAACTTGATAGGTCTGATAATAGCACCCACCTGACTAGAAGGCTCAGATGTCCCCAGCACCACTGGAAGAACCCTAGAACCCTGGTATTCCTTGGTTCTGTCCCTACCCTTCTGGGATCCCACAGAGGGGAGACACCCAGGGGAAGCAGCACCCCCAGATTAGAGTCAGAGGGCCCTTTGTAGGGTAGTGTGGCAGCCTGAACTGCAAACCACCCCTAGGATATGCACTCTAAAGGGATAAAGGAAGAAGGATGGTTGGGAACACTTGCTTAGAGTGAAGTCTCACGGGATATCCAAAAACATGACATAGGTTCTTCTCAATGGCAGCTATGGTATTCCTAGTGTCCGCATGAGTGACATATATTTGTCCCTTCCAGGTAGCAAGTTGTTGTCATAATCCTTGGCTCCACACAAGGGCTCCTTTAATAGTTCATCCACTCAGCTGCCATCCTCCTGACCAGATGGGGAGGCTATTGGCAACGTCCCATGAGTTGGTGAAAATGTAGCAACATGTGGTGGTAGGGGTGGCCTGCACGGCCATCATCATCACTACATGGAGTTTGGCCTGTTGAGGGGAACATGCGTGTCCAGTCTCAGACAAAGGGTGGCCTAAAGGCAGACACAGCCCAATGGACCCTGTCTGCTTTGAGTTTCCCAGAGCATCAGTAAGTCATGCCATATTGGTGGTAGGCATGTCTCTGAATCTTGGGCTCCAGGTAGCCACAGAGGAGCTAAAGCATCCTTCAAGGGTTGCTTGGTCCCTTCTGGTGAGCTAGACATTTGTTCATGGATCCTACTGATCCCTTGGGTTCCCAGCTGGGCCCAATCTTGAACGCCATTTCCATTTGATAATTGAGCTCTATTGATCCTGTCTAATTTTATTGATGGGGTTTCTAAACACCCAGTGGAAATGGGCGGTTCATGTCGTGCATCACATGTAGTGCTCTGGATATAAGAGGCTCAGTCTCCACCAGTGCCCAACAGCAAGCGAGGAGTTGCCATTCAAAAGTGGCGTATCTTGGGTTGTTTCCACATCCTTGCAATAGTGAATTGTGCTGAGCAGGAACCAACACAGGTGATGTGGGTTTCACAGACAGGGAGACTCACTGCACATCTGCACATTCGAGTGCAGATGTCTTTATCATAGAATGTCTTTTGTTCCTTTGGGTAGATGCCTAATAGTGCTATTGCTGGATCAAAGGATATTTCTATTTTTAGCTCTTTGAGGGATCTCCAAGTTCTTTTCCACAGAGGTTGTACTGATTTGCAGTCCCTGAAATAAAAGAAGAAGGGGGCATATCTGGTGGCTGCCTCAGGCAGCTTACGTGTCCAAAGTCTGAGAAGCTGGTGCACCCCAGTGGCAGTTTTCTTTTGCCACAGGCTGCAGTCAGCATGCATGGAGGTTGCAACGCCTGTAATCTATCAGTCTAGTAGCTCTAAAGGCTTTAAAGGCAGTGCCAAGGTCATGGCTTGTTGAATGGCCTCCAAGGCCTGCTGCTCAAAGGGCCCTGTTCAAAGTTGGCCTTTATGATCGCCTTCAGTACAGGGGCCAAAAGTACACCCAGGTAGGGCACGTGTTTTCTCCAGTACGCAAAGAGGCCTATCAGCTGTTGGGCCTCCTTTTCATTAGTGGGTACCTCCGGGGTTACAATTTTTTGTTTGACTATATCTGGGATATTTTTTGGCTTCCTGCCCAAATGGCCATGGCATTCAGCCCGTGACAATCCATTGTTAGTTTCCACGCCCCAGAGGCCTTTTTGACCAGCCAAACTGGGCTGTTAAATTGTGACATGGTGGTTTGGAACATTTTCATCTGTAGCAAGTTCTGAATTAACACAATAATGTCCTGTTCCCCACTTAGTACGTGGCACTGCTTTTGTTGAATAATCCACTGGGGCTTGGGGTAGCTTAGGGGGCAGATGGGAGCGGTTTGCCCCAGTGTTGGGGCTTGAATTCTTAGCTGTGAGGGGGCACAGCCCCTCAGGTGGTGGTGATGTTTGTTCTGTGTCACAAGCAGCCAAAACATCAATGTGTATAATGCACCCGGTGGCAGGAACCATGGTCACTGGCACCCCAAATGTCCCCAAAGGCCCCACCCACAAGCAGATAAGTGCCACAAGCAAACAAGCACCATGGGTCACTACATGCTCCCCCAAACCTCCTGATGTCATCGGTTCAATTTTTCCCCTGAGGGAACGTGGAAATATTGTCCTGTGGGCTCTAATATCCAAGAACCCCAGAAATGTCTAAATTCCCTTTCTTTCTCCT
This sequence comes from Indri indri, assembly GCA_004363605.1. Classification (NCBI taxonomy): domain Eukaryota; kingdom Metazoa; phylum Chordata; class Mammalia; order Primates; family Indriidae; genus Indri; species Indri indri. The sequence goes on along the minus strand of RJWJ010001251.1, from coordinate 22,010 downwards.
TGTATCTTGACAGGACCGTAGGACCCTTGGCCTCTGGTGAGACTCAGAGGCCTCAGCCCTGTTCCTAACTGCACCATTCAGCCCAAGACTTTTGAATCTGCAAGGTCCGTTTTTCAGACACACACACCAACCGGGCTGCATAAGAATTTCCTGGTCTTTCTTTAAGTCATGTCCTTTAGAGCAGCGGTCCCCAACCTTTTTGGCAGCAGGGACCATTTTCACGGAAGACAATTTTTCCATGGACCAGGGTTGGGCAGGGGATGGTTTTGGGGTGATTCAAGTGCATTACATGTATTGTGCACTTTATTTCTGTTATTATTCCATTGTAATGTATCATGAAATAACATACACCTCACCGTAGGTTGGGACCCCTGCTGTAGACAGTGAGTCTCCCTGCCTGTGGAAGCTGCATCGCCTGTGTTGGTTCCTGCTCAGATTCCTGAGGGTCTGTCTGAGCGCCTGCCTGTTTCTCATTCTCAGATGTCTCAGGCTCCATCTGAGCACCCACTTCCTGAGCTCTTCAGTCTTATAAATGAGTGATCCAATCAGGGCCCAGCAACCAGGGGCTCATGCTCCTTGCCCCCCTGTCTCTACATTCTTTTCTCTTTGCCTCCGTCCGTGCAGCCAGCTCATTCCCACCTGGTGGGAGGGATGTCTTCTGTTCCATTTACCTTTCCTTCCCCTTAAAATGCCCAGCAGCGTGTCCGTCCCACTGTGCCAGGTTCGTGATGCAGCTTCACTGTGTACTGGTCACCAACTTGTTTGAGCCCAGTGAGACAGAACGTGCTCATGTGCAACAAGTTACTTAAGTGGATTTATTCCTTAGAGACAGGCAGCAGGGGCAATAGAAGCCTAGGGCTCACTGTGAGCTGGTCCTCCAGGGCTCAGAAAGCTACTGGGGAAGCATGGAGCCCTGACTGTGAGTCCTCTGCTTGCACTGCAGCTGAGGTGCTTCAGAAAGCAGCCCGCCCAGCGTGCCGCAGGACAAAGCAGGCTAAAGCATTGAAGGATATTCTGTTTCTGGGGTAGAGGGACTGGACCAGAGAGGCTGGGCTGTTCTGGCCAGCTCCCCCCCCACTCAAGGTGTTGCATTCCCAGTACATTCTACCGTTATTCTTGAGAACTACAAACGAGAAAGGGGGGAGGACTGGATCGGTCCCAGGCCACCTAAAGGACTGGCCTGAAGTTGTCTACTTTTTCCATTAAAGCCGTTAGCGTATTAATCAGTTGTTTTAAATTCCTGGTCTGATAATTCCAACATCTCTGCCATATCTGGATCTGGCTGTGATAACTCTGTCTTTTCAGGCTGTGTTGTCTATTATTAATGAAGCATATTGTTTTGATTGATTTTCTAATGTCGATCCATCCTTGCGTAACTGGGATAAACTGACTTAGTCTTAGTTATAATTATTTAATGTGCTGTTGGATTTGGTTTGCTAGTATTTTTTGAGGAATTTTGAATTTATATTTGTAAATGATATAGCCTGAAGTTTTCCTTTTTTGTGGTATTAATATCTTTGTCTGGCTTTTCAATCAGGGTAATACTGGTTTTGTGGAGTAAGTTAGGGAGTGTGCCCTCCTATTTTTTGGAATATTTTGTGGAGGTTTGGCGTTAATTCTCACTGAAGTGTTTGTTAAAATTCTCCCACAAGGCCATGTGATCTTGGACTTCTCTTTGTTGAGAGATTTTTGATTACTGATTCATCCTCTTTATTTGTGATATGACTCTTCAGATTTCCTTTTTCACCTTACGCCAATTTTGGTAATTTGTGTGTTTCTAGAAATTTTGCGTTTCATCGAGGTTATCTAATTTGTTGGTGTACAATTGTTCATAGTACTCATTTACAATATTTTAAGGTCTGTAGTAATCACCCCATTTTCATTTCTGATTTTAGAAATTTGCATTTCTTTTTTTGGTCAGGTTTGTTGATCAAAGAAACAACTTTTGGTTTTGTTGATTCGCTATTGTTTGTCTATTCTCTGTTTTGTTTATCTCTGCTCTGATTTTTACTATTTTATTTCTTCTTCTAGAAATGGATTTACTATTTTTAGTTCTGCAAGGTATTCAGTTAGGTTATTGATTTGAGGTCTTTTATGTTCTTTTTTAAAAAATGTAAGCATTACTATTAATAATTTGCCTCCAAGAACTGATTTTGCTGTATCTCATGGTTTATACAATGTTGTATTTTCATTTCATTTATCTCTAAGTATTTTCTAATTTCTCTTGTCATTTTTGTTTTGTCCCATTGGTTATTTAAGAATGTGGGCTTTAATTTCCACATATTTGTGCATTTTCAAGTTTTCCTTCTATTGGTAAATTCTAGCTTATTGCATTGTGGCCATGGAAACTACATTGTATAATTTCAATAATTACAAAGTTATTGAGACTTGTTTTGTGCCCTTACATATGGCTTATCCTGGAGAATGTTCTCTGTACACTTAAGAAGAATGTGTAAGCTACTATTGTGTTGAGGGTTCTGTATGTGTCTGTTAGGTCTCACTGATTTATTGTGTAGTTCATGCTCTCTACTTCCTTATGGGTCTTCTGTCTATGTGCTCTATCCACTGTCAAAAGACGGATATTGAAGTCTCCAATTATTATTATAGAACTATTTTTTCCTTCAATGCTGTCAATGTTTGCTTGATATATTTGTTGTTTGGTGGGTATATGTTTATAATTACTACATTTTCTTTATGAATTGACCCTTTTATCATTATACGATGCTCTTCTTTGTCTATTGTAATAGTTTTTGACTTAAAGTCTATTTGGTCTGTTCTTAGTATAGTCACTCCAGTTGTCTTTTGGTTACTATTTGTATGAAATGTGTTTTTCAATCCTCTCACTTTTGAACTACAATCATGCATCATTTAATGACAGGGATATAGTCTGAGAAATGTGTCACTAGGAAATTTTTTTGCTTTGCAAATATCATAGAATGCACTTACAGAAACCTAGATGGTATAGTCTACCACACACTTATGCTATATGGTACGGCTCTTGCTCCTAGGCTATCATCCAGTACAACATGTGACCATATTGAATACTGTAGGCTATTATAACACAATGGTATTTGTGTATATAAACATATCTAAACATAGAAAAGTACAGTAAAAATATACTATAAAAATTTTAAAATGGTTCACCTGTATAGAGCATTTACCATGAATGGAGCTTACAAGACTGGAAGTTGCTCTGGGTGAGTGAGTGGCAAGTGAATGTGAAGGCCTAGGACAGTACAGCACACTGTTGTAGATTTTATAAACACTGTACTCTTAGGCTACATGGAATTTATTAAAAAGTTTTTCTTTCTTCAGTAATAAATACTGGATGACCATTGTCATGTATGTGGTTCATTGTTCACCAAAACATTGCTATGCACCACATGACTGTATTCATGTCTTTGGATCTAAAGTGAGTTAGTTGTAGACAGGATATAGTTGGATCACTTTTTAAAAATCCATTCTCCCTATCTCTGCCTTTTGATTCTAGAGTTTTATCTTTTTACGTGGAAAGTAATTACTAATATTTCTACCAATTGGGTATGCATTTTCTGTATGCCTTATGTACACCTTTTGCCCTTCATTTCTTCACATATGCCTACCTTTGGTGTTTAATTAGAATTTTTGTAATATACCATTTTGATTCCCTTCTCATTTCCTTTTGTGTACATTTTAAAAGACATTTTATTAGTGGTTATCGTGCGCACTATAATTAACACCCTAAATTTATAGCAATCTAACGTAAATTTAACTTCAAAAGCATGTAAAATCCTGCTTCTACACAGATTTGTCTGCCTGCTTTATGTTTTGATACATCTGTATAAAGTGTGTGCCCATTATCATAGGTTTAGAATTATTGTTTTATGCCTTTGTTTTTTAAACCATGTAGGAAATAAACATGATTATAAACTGAAATTACAATAATGCTTGATTTTATATTTACCCCATGTACTCACATTTACTGAAGTTCTTATTTTTTCATATGGATTTGAGTTACTGTCTAGTTTCCCTTCATTTCAGCCAGCAAACTCCTTTTATTGCTTCCTGTAGGTCTACTAGTGACAAACTCCCTCAGATTTTTTCTGGGAACATTCATATTTCTTTTTCATTTTTGCTGAATAGTTTTGCCAGTTATAAAATTCTTGGTTGATAGACATTTTAATTGCAGCAATTAAAAAAAGTCACACCCCTGCTTTCTGGCCTCCATGGTTTATAATGAGAAATCTAAATGAGGATCCCTTGTACTGAGTTTCTTCTCTCTTCTTGCTCTCAAGATTGTCTCTTTGTCCTTGATTGTCAACAGTTCAGTTATAATGTGTCTTGGCTGGATTTCTTTGGGCTTACAGTTCTTGGAGTTAATTGACCTTCTTGAATGTGTAGATAATGTGTCTTTTATAAAATTTGAGAAGTTTTCAGCTATTATTTCTTCAAGTATTCTTTATGTTACCTTTTCTAGCTTGCTCCTTCTGGAATTTCTGTTATGCGTATGCCAGCATGCTCGATGGTAGCCTACAGGTCTCTTCAGCTCTGTTTAATTTTTCTTCATTTTTTTTCCTTTTTGTTCCTCAAAGCAAATAATTTCAAGTGACCTGTCTTCTCACTCTCTTGCCTGGGGCAAGTGCCGTGGCATCAGCCTATCTCACAGCAACCTCAAACTCCTGGGCTCGAGCAATCCTGCTGTCTCAGCCTCCCGAGTAGCTGGGACTACAGGCATGTGCCACCATGCCCGGATAATTTTTTCTATATATATTTTTAGCTGTCCAACTAATTTCTTTCTATTTTTGGTAGGGACGGGGTCTCGCTCTTGCTCAGGCTGGTCTCAAACTCCTGAGCTCAGGACAATCCACCCGCCTCGGCCTCCCAGAGTGCTAGGATTACAGGCGTGACAGGCTTCTTTTTCCTTATAGTTTATATCTGTTTTTTTCAGTGACCTTTCTAAGTCTGTATTCTTCATCATGTGTGATCTCTGAAGACGGTGTTAAGCTAGTTTTTGACATAGATTTTCCTGAACGGTAGAAGCCAAAATAATAAAGACAGCAAGAAGTGGGAGAAGGGAAGAAAACTCAAGCTATTCAGGTCTTTGCAGACTGGCTCTGTCCCAGAGCACTCCTTCAATGCTTAGCCAAGCCATTTACAACTCTGCCTTAGTCTTCACTTCCTGCTTGTATTGAGTGATCAGCTAGAGGTTAAAGCTTAGGATTTTATCAGTTCTTTTCTGAGTACGTGTCCTACCCTGAGTGTGTATGTGGCTTCTAAATTCCCAGTATAGAAGGGTGCTTTTGAATGTCTTAATTTAATAAAGAAACTCTTTCCCTAGCTTTTCCTCCCTGGCTTGCTTATAGTGCACTATCGTATACCTCAGCAGTAATGTTTTGCCTCTGGTAGCTGTGGGTTGTTCATTTACCTTACAATGTTTTTAAGGAATTATTTCTGCTTTTCCACCATGAGTGAGTTCTGGTTTAGGTGAAATAAGAACAAGGTCATTGTGTCAGTCTTCTGATAGCTCTTAGACATGTTTGAACAGACAAACAATTTGTGAATAAAGTCTGTTCTCCCTCTGGAACCAGGGACCAGAGTCCCACACCTGGTAGGAATATAGGCTACCTTCTTTTTTTTTTTTTTTTTTTTTTTTTTGAGACAGAGTCTCACTCTTTTGCCCAGGCTAGAGTGAGTGCTGTGGCGTCAGCCTAGCTCACAGCGACCTCAAACTCCTGGGCTCAAGCGATCCTTCTGCCTCAGCCTCCCGAGTAGCTGCGACTATAGGCATGCGCCACCATGCCTGGCTAATTTTTTCTATATATTTTTAGTTGTCTGATTAATTTCTTTCTATTTTTGGTAGAGACGGGGTCTCGCTCTTGCTCAGGCTGGTTTCGAACTCCTGAGCTCAAACAATCCACCTGCCTTGGCCTCCCAGAGTGCTAGGATTACAGGCGTGAGCCACCGCGCCCGGCCTAGGCTACCTTCTTTAGGACCACAACCACCATCAAGACAGGGAGGGGGTGAGAAAAGAGCAAATTAAAATGCCACAAAGCTTTTCTACATTTTTAAGTTGGCTTTTTCCTGATTCAGTGTCCACCTGGTTGATGTAAACCTGGAACTATTTTTCGGAGTTCTGTTATAGTTTATTCTGCTGGTTTTTGCTTTTTTTTTTTTTTGATATTTATGTGGTTAAACAATGGGCTCTTGGAGCTACATTCTCCCCCATTTGTGCTGACTTCACCCCAAATATTTTTTGTAAGGAAAACAAACTAAGTTTGGAATTGAAGTCTAGGAGAGACAACTAAGGAACTGGAGCCACTGATCCCAAAGTAGAGGAACATGACTAAAACCCTTTAGCAAAATCACATTTAAATAGCTAAACCTTCTGATTATTAATAAAATTTCTATACCACTGCTGTATTTCACTTTTTATTAATCTGCTAGTGTGATGACTTAAATTCAAGTTCTAAACTCAATAAATTGCAAAAGTAATTGAGTTATAAATTGCAAAGCAATAAATTGCTTTGTTACATTAAAATTTTATTCAATGAAGTTCTTCCTGAAACAATAATATTAGTTTACAGAGTATAAGGAAGAAACAAAGGTAAACTTTGAAATAAGAAAGATTAATGAGGATAAAAGTTACATATGACATATTAATTCCCATTTCCTTTTTCAAGTTTCTAGATTTTTTGGTGAATTTTCATGGGTAGAAAGAATAAGATTATTATTGGCCATAATGACTTTATTGTGAATAGCTGTTTTGTTGACTTTCTCTAAATGACCTTTCCTTTAAAGTTTAGTGATCAATGGAAGGAAAGATTTGCAAGTAGAATACTGTAGGAGTTTGACAAAAACACTTGCAGATATTCCAGTCCCCAAGAAGGACTCTGGTTTAAGCAGTTCATTAGAACCACCTAGGGACAGTCTCAAACCTTTAGGTTTCCTGGGACCCAGCCCTGCAGATTCTGATTCAGTAAGTTGGTAGCAAAACTTCAGCACTGATATAGTTAAGATTTTCCTTAGATTATTCCAAAAATAAGGCAGATTTGGGAATCACTGGCAAAAATTGCTATTCATAATTTTCTGAGTTTTCTTATCACTTAGCAAGGAATGGCTAAATTGAACACTATTACTGTTACGGACTGAATGTTTGTGTACCCTCAAAATTCATATATTGAAATCATAATCCCTAATGTGATGGGATTAGGAAGTGGGACTTTTGGGGAGGTAATAATATCATAAAGGTGGAGCCCTCATGATTGAGATTAGTACCCTTATTAAAAAAGACTCCACCACGCTCTCTCACTCTTCCCACCATATGAGAATACAACCAGAAGTCAATAGTCTGCAACCTGGAAGAGGATCCTCACCAGTATCTGACCTTACTGGCACCCTAACCTCAGACTTCCATCCTCCAGCACTGTGAGAAATAAATGTCTGTTGTTTATAAGCCACTCAGTCTATGGTACTCTCTTATAGTAGCCTGAGCTAAGACACTTAGAAAACAACGTATTAAATATATGCTTGGCGACGGATCCACATTTTACTTGAAAGGTAATGGTCTCTATCGTGAGTAAAGTTGACAGTGTTCTTGAGAAAGGAAAGCTTTCCAGATTTAATCAGAAACTGATCTAATATTTGGTGCAAGTTTTGTCATGTCTACAAAATCAGATAATGTTGAAATACTAAAGATCAATATACCACTACTCGCTATAGAATGAAGTTCAGTTCGGAGCATAAACTTCTGAAAAGATTTTACTATTATTCAAATGAATTCTTCTCAAGGTAATAAACATAAAACCTTAAAATGCGTTTGAATAAAGGTTCTGCAGAAGGTCGGTGCATATATATGCAGGATTTAACACATTCATGTAAGTGTGAGTAAGATGGGTGAAAGGGAGATGCCTTAGGGACTAAGCAGCTCTGGCCAGAATAAAGATGAGACCCTCAGTGATAACCGAAGGACGGAGGAGTTCCCAAGGACCCACAAAAGCACCCACGAGAGAGAATCAATTCTATATTCAAGCTCAGAGAAGACATGTATTAGACAGTCACTCTGCATCTGTGACTTCAGAATTTTCCTGCTCCCTTTCCTCTTCTCCTTGACTATGTTCCAACCCAGAAAACACCTTAGCAAGGTGGAGGAGAGCAAGTGATAGCAGAGGCCCATCAAGAACCTTTTTCTCGGGTAAGGGTTATACCCTGCAGCTGCTCCAGCTAAGAGACTAAATAGAATGACCCACTGGCGTCAAGTGCATTCGCCTGACGGAGCATCATCTTTCTCTTCCTCAGATCTATGACCAGACCCCACTAGTCGCAAGGAACTGGGTCGGACTCCCTGCTCGGCTCAGCTTGTGGCCTGGGGGCTGACGCCCAGAACACCTCAGGCTCCCACTCAAATGCATGGCTTGACTTAGGTTATGACCTCTGCTCTGGGCCCAACGAACGGGTTGGCTCCAGCCCGCTTCCACATTCCAGAGCCGACCTCTGTGTTGACAACCAATGGCAAGCCTTCTCTGGGCTCTGCAGGGTCCCGCCCCCCTTCCACCCACTTCCGGGTTCCGGCTTCCGGCTCCAGGCCCCGGGCTGCGTGAGGCGCCGCTTCCGGCTCCGGGCCCACCTGGGAAGTTGCTAGTGGTTCGGGCTCAGCCTACGGCGCCGCCTGAGAGGGACTGAGGCTCATTTCCGGGAAGAACAGGCGACGTTCTCACTCGGGCCAGTGGGGTGAAAAGTAGCTGCTGGACGGAGCCCCCATCGCTACCCCGTGACGGTTTCCTGGAGAAATTCTAAGGAAGTCTGTTTGAGCTGGGGCTGCTCGCGCCAAGGCCCGAGGCATCTTTGGGGAGCACGTGGTTTGCCCCGTCAGCTGAGTAGCCCAAAATTTGTGGCGTGTCTGACCTCTCAGGAGTTCAGAAAATACAAGAAACGCTTCTTCGAGGCTGTCAAACGCGAGCTTGGCCTACAGGACTCAAAATTTATTGAGAGAATTTGGCCGGGTCCCAGGCACGCACACAAATGGCGCCAATCATGTGACCTGCGTGGCAACCTTTACCTTCCCTGGGCTCACCCAGTAGCAGTTTCAGGTAAGGCTTTTGGGAACCTGATACACTCGGTTATTATTTTTATTTTCTGGCTACAAACGTAACATGGACAGATGTTCCCCTTGTAAAAAGAAGTAAATAGAATGGAAAAAACCTCTAACCTTTTTATCTCATTCCTCTCAAAGGAAGTGTGAAAAAGTGGGTCTTTATCCTTACAAACCCTTTCTATGCATTTACATGCATATCAAAGATACATGCAAATGTATCTTATAAATATTGCACTGTTTGTGTTATGCAGATTACTTTTTTCATCTCCTGTGGCAGAGGATCTCACCGTGTCAGTGCGTATAGATTCATCTTATGCTTTTGAACTGCCCTCTACTTTTCCAGTGTATGGATGAAACATAAATTTAGCCAGAGTCCTATTTAGGAACCCATAGTTTGTTTAGAGTCGTTTGCTCTTATAAACAGTGCTCAGTGAATGAATGTCTTTTGTTTAATCCATATACTGGAACCATGTCTGAGATATTTGTTTTAGAGTGGATGTACTAGGCCAAAGGATAGATCCTTTAAAATTTTTAGAGTTAGTAAGAAATTAATATCCATAGAAGTGGTATCAGTTACACTCTCATGAGCAATGTGTGAATTGGCCACAGCCTAGCCCACAGTGTCAGCAAAATATTTGTTTTGTGTCATTGGTATCTTACTTTGGTTTAATTTTGACTTCATTGTTTCTTATCATTAACTTTCCTTTTTGGGTGAATTATCATCTTGTATCTTGTGCCAGTTTTCCTGTTGGACTGTTGATGTTTTCTTCTTGATTTATGGGAACCATTAATATGTTAAAGAAATGACCACTTTTCCTGTGACTGGAGTTACAAAATTTTCCTCCCATTTTGCTGGTTGCCACAGCTTATTCTTATAGTTGAATTAACTGATGCTTTTCTTTCATTAGTTTTGAGTTTTTTGTCATTATAGACACTTTCCCTTTTTTGTGAATATAATTACTCTTTTTTTCATTAAAAATTGATCCATCTGGAATTTATTTTAGTGTAATGTGAGAGGTTAAGAATCAGTGACATTGAGTGATTGCTGTCAAACCAAAAATTGTGCAACCCTTTCCATCATAACATGAAACTGCAATTGAAGCATGGATGCTCAATCAGGATTACATTTTCTAGTCCCCTTTGTTTCCTTGTGTGGCCATGTAACCAGTAATCAGCTACAGATTATAAGTGGAAGTGATGTGTGTCACTTCCAGGCCAAGACCTTTAAGAAATTCTCTGTCTCATCCCATCACCTAGACATGGGAAACAGAGGAGCCCCTTTGCATTGTGGTACATAAATTGGCAGAAGCCTGAGTTTCTGAATCATCATGGTCAAGATAGCTAGCTATTCACTGACCAGGAGCATCTATAGTGACTGTTACATGAGTGAGAAGTACATTTCTATTGTTCTAAGCCACTAAAATGTTGAGGATTATTTATTGAAGTGGCTAGTATGGCTTTATTAATAAAGAATCCAGTGAAGGCATCGGTGTCCCCAACCACTGGTGTCTGAGCACACTTCATTTTATTCGGTAAGTACTATGCCCACTGACATCTAAAGAGAGGTGTTAGTTATAATACATAGCACTTGTAAAGGACCTGGAAGAAAGGTGGTTCATCAGTGGGTGATTTTCAGAGTTAACCATTGTTAAAGTGAGAATTCTATTCTGTGTACTTGTGTCATCCACATTACTAGACTAGACCATGGCAGAATCTGAAAGTAAAAAGCAGAGATATAGCAAACCAATCCAGGCTTATTTTAATTCAACTATGAATAGTAATACTTAATATAAAATAAGACATCCAGGAAAAATTTAAAATAGGTGGTTTGCCAGGACAACAGGATAAAACAGTTTTGGCTGCAGGAAACAGAGTTAACAATTGCATAGGAAACTTATCGGTGATGTACATTAAGCAGAATAGCCCTTCATTTGTAAATATGAGTGGATAATGAAAGATTACATTTGAGGAATACATAAAGGAAGAGGAATATAAGTTTATAAAATACTCGAAGAACTGAACTACAGATATTTGGTAATTAAGCTGATGTTGAATTAAAAAATATTCAAGCATGGCATTATGCACTTTTTCTCTTTGCTGTCCAGCAATAATCAGATAATTAGAAATGCTTGAGCCTTTGAAAAACTATTTTGCAAATCAGTCATATCTTAAAATGGACTTGACCTTTTTCGTTAATGAGTCTTCTATTCCTTTTTGTTGCAATTTGTTCAAAACCGCTTTTGAATCTTTAATCAAAGTATTCAACGAAGGGAACACAAAAGACACTAAAGTTTTGAAGCCTTTAGCAAATTGGAATTATTGAAAACAAAGTTATTAAAAGAGAGCCACTGAAATTACCACTACAAAAAATGAGGGAGGATATGAACAAATTAAATAGAGCTCAAACACTGCACATGATTTAGTTTTGAAATTTTATAATTGTGTTTTATACTTTCTCAATTTATGAGAAAAATTTTTTGATGAGCCTCCATTTTTTTGGCATAAATTCATATTCTGCACTGGAAGAAATGAAATAGAAAACCTATTATTTTGTAATATCTCCATTTAGTTTGGCAAAACACTCAGTATAATCAGAAATAGAGACCACTTATTTGATTAGTTTTGTCTTATAAAATATTTGTCTAAAATGATAATCTCAGTGAAGTAAAAAAGACAGCAATGATGAAAATATTTGGACTGAAATATTTAAACATTTCAATATAAAAACATAATTAATAAACCTTCACACAGTAAAATTTTCCTAAGTTATCAGGAATCTTACTATAGGTAGAAAGTATTTTTTCAATAAAATATGGGCTACACAAAGTCTATTTCAATAGAAGGTGTCAGCTATTCAAATTTATTAATAATAATGCAAATTTGTAGAATATGACAGTTTTATGAACCAACTAAAACAACAAGAATATATTTGTAATTGAGTCCCAGAAGGAGAGGACAGAGAGAATGTGGCAGAGAAATATTGGAAGAAATAAAGGCTGAAATATTTCCAAATGTGATGGAAATTATCAAGCCACAGATCCTACAGCTTAAATACGTTGAAGGTTACATAGAAAAAACATAATAGTCAAAATGCTGAAAACCAATAATAAAGGGAAAATCTTAAAAGCAGCTAAAGAAAAAAAGGCATATTCTATAGAGAGGAAGAATGTAAGAATTAGGCTGAATTCTAATGAAAGCATTGCATCAGGAAGACAGTGCAATGACATCTTTAAAGTGGTGAAAGAACAAAACCTTTTCCACCTAGAATTCTATATCCAGTTAAAGTATTCTTTAAAAATGAGGAGAAGGCCGGGTGTGGTGGCTCACGCCTGTAATCCTAGCTCTCTGGGAGGCCAAGGTGGGTGGATGGTTTGAGCTCAGGAGTTTGAAACCAGCCCGAGCAAGAGCGAGACCCTGTCTCTACTAAAAATAGAAAGAAATTAATTGGACAACTAAAAATATATGGAAAAAATTAGCCATGCATGGTGGCGCATGCCTGTAGTCCCAGCTACTTGGGAGGCTGAGGCAGGAGGATTGCTTGAGCCCAGGAGTTTGAGGTTGCTGTGAGCTAGGATGACGCCACGGCACTCTAGCCCGGGCAACACAGTGAGACTCTGTCCCCTCCCAAAAAAAAAGAGGAGAAAATAAAGGCATTGTTTGATCCATGGGTCAAAGAAGAAATGACAAGAGAAAGAGAAATTTGTTTTGAAATGAATGATAATGAGCACCCATACAGATACTCCTTGACTTAACAATGGGGTTACGTCCCCAATGATAACCCCATTCAAAACTGAAAATATTCTAACTCAAATGCATTTAATACACCTAACCTACTAAACATCATAGGTTAGGTCAGCCTACTTTAAACGTGCTCAGGACACTTACATTAGCCTATTGTTGGGCAAAATCATCTAATGCAAAGCCTGTTTTAAAATAAGGTGTCAAATATCTCATGTAATTTATGGATTACAATACACTGTAGAGTGTCTTGTGTATGGGTTGTTTACTCTTGTGATCCCACGGCTGACTAGGAGCTGTGGCTTGCTGCCACTGCCAAGCATCATGAGAGAATATCATACCACATATCACTAGCCTGGAAAAGATCAAAATTCAACATTGGAAGTATGGTTTCTACTGAATGAGTATCACTTTCACACCATCATAAAGTCAAAAAATTGTAAGTTGAGCCAACATAAGTCAGGGACCACCTGTATATAAACATATGTGGATGTGGGCCAAGTACAGAGGAAATTTATAGCATTAAATGCTTCCTTAGAAGAGAATAAAGGTTTAAAATCAATGACTTAAGCTACTACTTTAAAAAGCTAAAGTAAGAGAAAACTAAACCCAAAGTAGACAGCAAACAGGAAGGAATAAATAGCAAATATCAGTGAATTAGTGAAGAGAAAAAATAGAGAAAACCAAAAAGCCAAAAATTGTTTCTTTTAAAAATTCAATAAAATTATAAGTTTTTGTTTTATAGATCAAGAAATAAAAGAGATATAATATAAATTACCAATATCAAGAATTCTACAGGGGCCAGGTGCAGTGGCTCACGCTTGTAATTCTAACACTTCGGGAGGCCTCTGTGGGAGGATTGCTTGAGGTCAGGAGTTCAAGACCAGCCTGAGCAAGAACAAGAGTGAGACCCCATCTCTACAAAAAATAGAAAAATTAGCTGGGTGTGGTGGTGCGTGTCTCTGTAGTCCCAGCTACTCAGGAGGCTGAGGTGGGAGGATCACTTGAGCCCAGGAGTTTGAGGTTGCAGTGAGCTATGATGTTGCCACTGCACTCTAGTTGGGGCAACAGAGTGAGATCCTGTCTCAAAGAAAAAAAAAAAAAAGTTCTACAGGCACATCACTAGAGATATTAAAATGATAGCGTGGAAATAATCAATTGACCACTTAGATGATATGGGTAATTTCTTATAAGACAAAACATATCAAAACTGACCAAAGGAGAAATAGAACATCTGAATGATCTTGTATTTGTTAAAGAAAGTGAATTTGAAATTTAAAAAAATATATATAACCTTTTCAGAAAAACTCCAGGCCCAGATGACTTCACTGGAGAATTCTACTAAACATTTAAGGAAAAAATGATGAAGAAGTAATATCAACCATACATTGTCTATTTCAGAAAATAGAGGAAGAACACTTGCCATCTCATTTCCTGAGGGTAGAATAACCTTGATATCAAAACTTGAGAAAGGCATTACAAGAAAAGGGAATTACAGACCAATAATCCCCATGATCATAGGAGCAGGTATCATTAACAAAATATTAACAAATCAAAGACAGCAATATATGAAAAGAATAATATACCATGACCAAATATGGGTCATCCTAGGAATGCAACGTTGGTGTAATAGTAAAAGAAATCATTCAACATAAATCATCACATTAACAGATTAAAAGAAAAAATGATGTGGTAGTTTTTGATAGATGGACAAAAAGCATTTGACATAATTCAATACCTATTCATGGTATAAAATGTGAGCAAACTGGGACTAGAAAGGAGCTTCCTTAATCTGATAGAAGACCTGTATGAAAAACTTCCTGATCACCATCATACTTAATGAGGAAATAGTGGGTATGTTCCCTATAAAGTTGGGAATAGTCAATGATGTATGCTCTCAGCTTTTTTAAAAACAGTATTTTATTGAATGTTTTAGCCAGTGTATTAAGGCAGTTATGAGAAAATTAAGACATAAAGATTACAAAGAAAAATAAAATGGTCCTTATAAGCCATTACATAATTGTATAGATAAAAAATACTAAAGAAACTATACAGAAATCTACAGGAACCAATAAATAAACATGACAGGGTTACATAGTGTAATGTGTACCAAAATCAATTGTATTTTTATGTACTAGTAAAAAAATTGAAAAGAAATTTAAAATCAATGTTATTTACGATGTCATAAAAATTAAAATACTTAGGAGTAAATAAGTCTACTGAAAACCATAAGATATTCCTGAGAGAGATTAAAGGAGACCTCCATAAATGGAGAAATAAATCATGGTCATGGACTGGAAGACCTAATATTGCTAAGATTTGTATGTTCCCCAAATTGATCTATAGATTCATCATAACCCAGTGAAGACCACCGAAGGCATTTTTGAGAAATTGACAAGTGATTCTAAAATGGACATGTAAATGCAAAGAACCTAGAATAGCCAGAACAATTTGGAAAAGAAGAAAAATATTGGACAACTCACACAACCTAATTTCAAGAATTAATATAAAGCCTCAGTAATCAAGGCAGTATGGTATTGGCCTTAATGTAGACAGAGACAGATAAATGGCACAGAAATAGAGCCAAACATAAATTGCCAATTGATTTTTTGACATAGGTGACAAGTTAGTCCTATGCTGAAGTATAGCCTTTTCACAAATGGTGCTGGGACAACTGGGTGGCTATTATGGGAAGGAAATAATCTTGATTCATGCCTCCCAACAAATACGGGTCTACGGATCATAGACCTAAACGTAAAATTAAAACTATGACTTTCGAGAAGAAAACATAGATGGTTTCTTTGTAACCTTGGAGTAGTAAAAATATTTCATAGAACATAGTACAAACCATAAAAAATGATAAATTGGATCTATAAACTTTAAAACTATCTGTTCATCAAAATATATTATCAAGAAAACGCATAGAAAGCCTCTGGGAGAATAAATAATAAGTTGCATTTTCACGTAATAATGCATGTAGGAAGTACAATGAAAATAATATTCCATTTATAGTATGAATAATATATAAAATAGTTGACTCCCAGGCATAGACTTCTAATGAAATAAAAGGAAAAAAATAACTGGAAAGGTTTACTTTATACTTGATTGTAGAGACTATAATAAAGATGACAACACTTCCTAATTTAGTAAAGATATTTTAATATAAGGCTAATTAATTTTTCTCAGGATATTTTAAATAACATTTTAAAATGAAATTTCCAAGTCAAGGAAACATGTCTTTGTTTTAAGTTTATTGACTATTCTTAATAGTGCATTTTTTTGATTGGGGCAATCAGGAATTCTATAATTGATCTTTGATTTGTTAGTGGATATTCAAACAAACCTTCAAAAAAAGGTTAAGAATACTGGAATAAAAATTAGGCCATGAGCAGCCCCAAATAGCATAACAAGAAACATAATCTTAAAAAATGTCCTGAAGATGTATGCTTTAGCTGCAGATAAAACACACACCCCTATTATTGTTGAAACTGCACTTTGTAACACTGGGTAGCCTACCTCATATAATGCCTCAATTAATTTTTTGTTCACCGAGGGCTGAGAACTGGAAACAAATGCATAGGAAACGTGTGCAGAAAAATCGAAAGAAAACCCTATACAAATGACAAGATTAATCATGGATATGGAATCAAGATTGACATTCCACAATGCCATAAAACCTGTTACTCCCACAATCACAGAAGTAATAGCAAAAGTTACCCACAAGGAACACATTGGATGAGGAATTAACAATAAGGAAACAATGGACACAGCTGCTGATGCAACCATGACATTTCGAATAGTATTTTCTAATATTGCGGCATACTGATCAAAATATATGAATGCCTGGTTATACACTAGTAGGGGAATTTCACACTTTTTGGCTATGCTTCGTAATTGGAATAACATTACCTTCTTACTGGTTGAGGAAGAAACATGCATAGTCTGAACGAAGCCCCGGGAAGAAATGACTTCATTCAATGATGAAATATTAATATCATACATAAAAACTGGAAAATAATTTACAAAACCAGAAATACCGTTTATAAAAGCATTCTTGTCATTAGGATCTTGTCCGCTACCTTTCATATATTGCACATATGCTCGTAACCAGAATTCTGTAAGATTTGCATCTACATAGCCATTTTTTTCAAAATCTATCATACATTTTTCCACTTTTTGCCTAACTTCTTTATCCCAGTAGTCAATACTTTTAGTGATGACAACCATAACCCTGGGACCATAGTCCGAAAAATACTCTTCCTCTACATTAAAATATGGTGTGATGTAGGAATCGTCACTTGGCAGATTTCGAAGGTCTAAACCTTCCTGCACTCGGAAACATCCATATATACTACTGACAAGGTACAAAATGTATAGCACCACTACAAAAACCTTGGACTGAGTATTTGTGAGGAAAGGACCAAAATAGTCTCTAAAGAACACATTCATTGGATGGACATCAGTTCCCTGTTCATCTACGACAGAACCAAATGGGAAACAGAACTTTTTTAATGAGGGACATTTTTGGTCAGGAGTCTCTGGCTTTTTCAACCAGCGTAGGCAGACTACTTCTCTTTTACCATCCAGGGCCATAAATGCTCCAAAACAAGTGATGTTATAAATATAACAAAAGAACAGGGTTGTTCCTGTATAGATGCAAAAGTATTGTACCTGAAAGAGCTCATAACCCCTGTATAGAAGGCCAGGATGTTGGTGACAGTGGTGATTGTAATGGACACTGCCACCTTTGAGTAGACGTGGGACATCCGCTCTTGTATGCCTTCCATAAGGCTGGTCTTCTGCCAGGCAGAAATCATGATAAACATGTCATCGACTCCAACACCTGTGAAAAAGAAACAGACTCTTCATACATATTAATATCCATTAACAATTACACAGATTGATTTGAACCATTTTCTTTTTCTATCTCTTAAGGTCTTATTTATCTTGCCCAATCTCTGCTTAGATACTACCTTCTCTGTGATGCTTTCTCTGGTTGTCTCTGAATTCACAACAGAATTCATCACTCCTTCCTCTGTAAGAAGTCTTTGCTTTGTACATACTCCTGTTAATTTGCACATAGCACAGTGTACTCCTAGTCTTCACTTAGGGTGCTTTGATGATGAAATCAGGAAACCTGGCTGATTGGGCGTTAGTTGAAACAGCATTAACAGTGTATCGTTTGTTCCACTAGATTGGTGGAGAGATCATTTTCTCTCATAAGACATTTCATGCTAATGTATAGACACATCCAGCCAACATTCTGTCACTTAAAATAGAAGCTGGATTTATGTGTTCTACAGTTAGCATCTGGCTATCTATGTGCTACACATAGTTTATGGACACACACATAGGCACATGCACAAATGTAGTTTTTCTGCTAGTCTGTTTTTGATACCTAGAATGCTGTTACTCAAACTTCACTGGTCTAGGTTAAGGCATTACCTCATTACCATTCAACCACTCCTAAGATCAGAAGTATGTACCAAAGTAAGTCTTAAGAATTCTTTACATATCGATGCCTACTAGGTAATTCATGCCTTTGCTCAATGACATTTCAGATTGGTGTGGAATAGAGGGAACAAGAAAACATTTGAGGACTTTCAAGTCATCGTCACTGAAGACTGAGAAAGGAGTATTACAAAGAAAGGGGACTCAAAAGAGCAGCATGAGCATGTTGCAGATCAATTTCACCTCCCTCACACTTCATCTGCTAGAGCTGACACTACTTCCATTCATATATGCCTTTGTTACCATGTGTATTGATACGAAATTGCTGCTTGGAACTGAAATGTTGATCTTAATTTCAGTTTTTTCCCTACAGAGTACATGCTCAAGTTAGGAGAATACTGGGAATTGCAACCTTGCCTCTAGTTCAGATGTTCTATGGATGTGATCAAGGTAGAAGGATCCAAATTGGTACAAGTCTATGTAGCCTGCCGTAGACTGCACAGACTATGTACTGTGGCAGCCTTCTGCTCCCAGCTCTGAGGATTCCAGTTGTGTTCAGCATGACAAAGGGGAAGAATCAGAAGTGCTAAGAGACGAAGAATAAACTCATTGATATTTTTTAGGTATTTAAAAACTAATGTTAATATTTATAGAACTTTGTTCAGAAATTATCCTCACACATTCCTTGCTTAAAGTTGCTGAAATCACATACGCACATACATACACGTGTGTACATATGCGCACGTGTATACACGAGCTATACAAGAATGGCTAATATTAAACCAATTATATATACCTTAACTCTAGTTATTTATGGCTGTGGGTCACTGAATGATTAAGTGTGAATGTGTATGAGGAAAGTGTGCCCTGAAAAGCTAGAATAAATAAGCCGATATCCAGTATGCAGCTCACCTACTGTTGCCTCCAAAAAACCAAATACTATTTCTTCCAAGGTGTTCACTTTCCAAAATATAAACGCCTTTATTTCCTGAGGCTTACTATAAAATATATTCTGAAATTACCAAAAATACAAAGAAAAATTGAAAACAACTCTAATTCTACCCTTCGGGGATAATCCCCTGCTAACATTTTAATATATATCTGTCCAGAATTTGTTCTATACAAATATACACATATAACTGCCTATTTTCAAAGATCTTGTTTTATAACCAGAAATTTTCATTTAATATTAAATATCTCCCTCTTTTAAAAGATTGAATATAATTCTTATATTTTAGTGTGCTGTGTTTGATTTGACTAATCCCATATTGATATGGGATTAGGTTGTTGTTAATATTTTCCTATTCTAAATCATACTGAAATGAACATACTTATGCTACTTGTGAGCACTTGTCCAATTATTAGGACAAATTCCTGAAAATGGAATTGGTGGGTCAAAGGTATTCCCTTTTTAAGTCTTGATTTGTTCCAAACTTGGATGAAAAAAAGTGTGTACCAATTCACATGTTCTCCCAGCGAACCATGAGCATTCACTTGCACACAACCTTCCAAAAATCTTCAATCTTGCTAGTATTGATTAATAAAAAAAGATCTCTCACTTTTGATTTAATTTACATCCCTTGATTAACTGAAAGGCCAATTTTTTTCTTATACTGTCATGTACCACATAATGATGTTTCGGTCAATAACAGACCACATATACGTTGATGCTCCCATACAATGGAGCTGAAAAATTTGTATTGCCTATTGATGTCATAGCCTTCATAACATCATAGCACATCTGATTACTCATGTGTTTGTGGTGATTCTGGTGTACACAAACATGTTGCTCTGCCAGTCATATAAAAGTATAGCACATACAATTATGTACAGTATACAATACTTGATAATAAACAACTGTTACTGGTTTATGTATTTACTATACTTTTGATCGTTGAGGGTATATTCCTTCTGCTTATGGAAAAAAAAGTTAACCATAAAACAGCCTCAGGCAGTTCCTTCAGGAGGCTTTCCAGAAGAGGCATCATTATCACAGGAGTTGACAGCTCCATGTGACATTGTCCATGAAGACATACCAGTCCGACAAGATGTGGATGATACTTATGATTCTGACCCTGGGTAGGCCTAGGCTAATGTGTGTGTTTGTGTCTTAGTTTTTCACAAAAACAAAAAAGTTTTAAAAGTTTAAAAAAAAACCGTTAAAAATAGAGAAAATTTATAGAATAAGGATATAAAGAAAATATTTTTGTACAGCTATCCAGTGTGTGTGTTTTAAGCTAAGTGTTATTATAAAAGAGTCAAAAAGTTTTAAAAAAATTAAAAGTTTAAAAAGTAAAAAAGTTATAGTAAGCTAAGGTTAATTTATTGTTGAAGAAAGAAAAATATATTTTTAAAAAGTAATTTTAGTGTCACGCAAGTATACAGTGTTTATAAAGTCTACAGTAGTGTACAGTACTGTCCTGGGCCTTCACATTCACTCACCACTTACTGACTCACCCAGAGCAACTTCCAGTCCTGCAAGCTTCATTCATGTTGTACAATATACAGGTGTGCTATGTTTTTTATTCTTTATACTGTTATTTTACTGTACCTTTTCTGGGTTTAGATACAAAAATACTTACCATTGTGTTACAGTTGCCTACAGTATTCAGTGTAGTAACATGGTGTGCAGGTTTGTAGCCTGGGAGCAATAGGCTGTACCATATAGCCTAGGTGTGTAGTAGGTTACATTATACCATCTGGGTTTGTGTAAGGACACTCTATGATGTTTGCACAAAGACGAAGTTGCGTAATTATGCATTTCTCAGAACCCTTGACATTAAGTCATGCATGACCATATTTTCAGTGACTTGTATTTTGTTTTTTACATGAACTGCTATTCACATCCACTGTTTTTCCATTTGGGCTACTAGATCTTTCTACCTCTAAAGATACACAGTTAAATTTGATTTTCCAGTTTCCAGACACCTCATTTTGGATCTGTAGAGCCACCCAAACACAATTCTTTCCCTTATCCACCCCACCCCCCACATGCACAATGTGTAGCCTTACATTTTGTTTTACTCACCTAGAATAAGAAATGGTGAATTTGCAACTATGATCACAAATGGCACCCCCATGTGCAACAGCAGGCCAAAGCTGCTCACCACTGCCAAGAAAGTAGAAATCACTCCAAAGGCGGCAACCCACATTTTGTTTCGTACACAGTCCAACCTGTAAATTTGGAGGGAAAAGTCATGGAATGTTTGGCGGTAACATCTCTACTGAAATTCCATCCATGGATAGCATTCTTGCCTTGGACACCTATTCAAAAACCTCTGGGAAAATAATTTCCACACTTGTCTGCTGGAGACCTTTAATTCCCAGGTACTATCCCAGACCAACTGAAAAAAAAAAAAAAAAAGGAACAGAAAAGTTGAGAATCTACCAAACTCTCCTAAGTAATTCTTATGCAACTAGCCAAGCACTAATTCACCGACTTGCACTTCAGAACCACAAAGAATTACTAAAACACTGCAGATGGTCAGTCCCACTCTGATCTTCAGAAGAATGTGAATGGAATATAACAGGCAATGGAGGGCAAACTGTACTGGAGAAAGAGAACATATCCAGTTATCTTTTTATTCCCCCTGAACTCCAGCTAGCCATACACACAATACTAAATAGTTCCTGTATCTCAAAGCTAGTTCAATGCATGTTGTGGTTAATAAAGAGTATGAAAATCTTCTTTTAAATAATTTTCAGGATTCTCTTTTACCAGTGAAGTGGGCTCTGTGGAAAAATTGCTACT